>VXAK01005639.1:102413-142888 GCA_013399435.1 Arenaria interpres | reverse complement strand
GGAGAGGAGAGGAGAGGAGAGGAGAGGAGAGGAGAGGAGAGGAGAGGAAAACACAAGGCTTCTGATAAAAAGATATTGGTGCCATTGAACAGGATGGGGGGAGAGCTCAAGAAGTCACCTCACCCATCCATTTATTTCAAAGCAGTGTCTATACATACACCGCTCTCAACAGAAATTAAGATAACGTGCTAAAAAATTCCTCAGTCATGTTAGTTCCACCACATTCTTAGTTGGTTTGTTTCAAGGCCTCAGTATTTTTTTTTTAACTTTATTTATTTTTTTTTCTATTTTCTAACCTAGGCTTTCCTGCTTAAAATATTAACTACTTTTTCTTCTCTCTGCATTGAACATGGGAAAACCACCTTCATTCATTCCTGATAATTTTTATGAAGCTTTTATAAAGTAATTATACCCTTTAATATACTAATTGGAATGTCTCCAGTCTTTCTGGGCTGAACTTGGAATATTTGAAATATGCTTGTTTAAATGGTATATCTGGGGGAAAAAAAAAAAACGCTTTTCAATAAAATAGTTTTACAGAAAAATGTTACATGGTTCCAAATATTATAATTTCTCAGGTAAAGCTAAAAACTTTGCTCTTCAGTCAAAATGTTTGATTTGTTAATGAACAAAAAAATGGAAAGCAACTTTAGGACAAATGCTGAACTCTGTCCTGTCCTCTCCTTCACCTATGTCTTATAAAAATAATCATATTTCTTAAGTTTAATTCTAACCCAAATACTTCCAAGATCTGCAGGTATTTGGTGTTTTCCTTCTGGCCCACTTCTAATGGAAAATCGTTCAGTCTCTTTGTGAGTCTGTTCCCAGGACCAAAGAACAGTTCTCATTGGGAAGAAATGATAATGACAATCATATCAAAGTGAAGTTCCCTGCAAATTTATTTTGAGGTAGTTCATTTTATCCCCTAACTTTATTTTTGCAGAAGAAAAGGATGATTTGTCTTTGCAGTGACTGCAGGCCAAGACGGGAAAGAGAAGTTGAGAACCTTCCCATCCATAACAAAAACTGGCAGTGATGGTCTTAATAGAGTTCAAGTTTATTTGACTAATTCTTTCACCACTTGTCAGAGAACATACTTTTGTTTGTGGTAACAAACTGAGCTCCTTCCTCCCCCATTTCTCCAGTGAGTAGCACAAGCACTTGTGTGGAGCACACATTACTGCTAACCGTTATGATGTTTGCTGTCAAACTCATTTATTTATGCAACCGCTGTGGAAAAGCCTGGGGCCCATAAGCAGCCCTGAAAGATTTCAGAGCCCTGGCGTGGGGTCATGAAAGGGAAAGTGAGGGGGAGGGTGAAGCCTCCACTGGTTATGAGAAAGGAACTGACACAGGAAATGGTCACATATGGCACAGATTTATTGTGTCCGGGACTTCCCATTCAAAACTCATTATATCCACAGCTCAGAGCAGTGCATGGCACGGCCACATTTATTTTTACGTCTGGCATCCGATGAAATTGCTGTTCTGCTGTTGGGTGGTGGTAATGGTTTTATCTGTCCTTGGCCAGAGAGATAGTGAGTGGAAATGCCTCGGCAGAGGCTGTCCCTCCCACCTGTACGTTGGATACCAGTTTAACTAAGGCTTTGGTCAAAGGGGTTATTGGTCGGGAAGAGCGAAAAACCCTTCTGGGCTTTAAATGCACCTAAAGGAAACCGGGATTATCTTAAGGGGAGACATAATGGGAAAAGCTTTAGTAGTGACATGAGAAGCAAATTGATACTTGCAGAACAGCATGTTTTTTCGAAGGTGAAATAATTTGGACCAAAAGATGCTTCTCTTTGTGTTTTTCTCTTTTAATTGTCTTTTCTGGGAGACAGGATCCCTCTCACACCCAGCTATTGGCTCTTTGAATGATGGTTAATGATTTCAAGAGGTTTGTGGGAATAGTTTGTTTGTATTATCTGCTTCAGGAGAACATCTAAAAGCTCCAGTCAGGGCACTGGGTTGTATTTTGCTAGGTACTGCACAAAAAAGCCATTATTTCCACCCCTTAGGTGTGTGTTGATAGCCCTTAGGAATGCTATGGAGACCCAAACTCTCTCTCCCATACTGTCCTATGAGGGTTCACTCTGTGCTGTTCACCCCAGTCTCAGGCCACACTTTTGACTGCATTACAGTAGGGTTTAAGGTGATGACTCCTGCATTGTCCTTCATTCAGGGTTACAATTTAAGGGTTCTTAATTTATCACACTTTTGGGGACTCTCCAAAATTGCACAGAATCATAAAATATAGTGAAATTATGCTTTTTAATCCTTTTTATCTCCACGCACAATATGATGACAGGTAATGCTTCTTTTGTCACTTTATTGGATCTATCCCTTGAATAAGCATTGTAGGAAACTTTGTATTTTCAGGATGGTTAAAATGACTAAAGTTCTCTGATCATTAATGATAATGCGGACAAAAATCCTCCATAATTTTGTCTTTCTAATTAAGTGTAATAAAATGATAGAGAAACTGCTCTCGACCATTACTGACAATAGTAGGAATGGGCCCAATGTCTACCTCTACTGAGTGAAGAAGCACTAAGGTATGGACACTGGAGCTTATCATGAGAACAGCTAAAAGCCTGGGTTGGCCCCAGGCAACACACCAGTGTCCAAGACAACTCCTGAGCACCTTCCAGAAATTAACACAAGCCGGTACCCAGTCCAAAAGGGCAGTTTGGAGGTGGCCACCCTCTTTTGGAGGGTCGGTGATTTTGGTACTATGGGAGTGTCATGCCAGCTGGCCTCAGAGACAAGGAACTGGCCTTGGCACTGGTTATTTTATTAGTTTTGATGCATGCAATCTCATAGCATCTCAGTTTCAGCCTAGTCTTCTGTGCAACAACAGCCAATGTATTTCCAGGTGTGGTCACCTTGCGATGGCAGCAGGGCATTTGGAGAAGTTCTGTGGCACTGGAAGTAACATCCTTTAATTCAGCCATGACATAAGGCCTGGGCTGGGCAACCTCACCCAAGGGCATTTCAGATTTACCGACCTTCCTCCTTTGAGATGGCTCAAGATATATTCTCCTGGCTGGTTATTTTCCTCCCTAGCTTTTTGCGGTTTTGTGAGACAGGTTTGACATTTTCTCTCAAATATAAAGGACCTAAGATGATCTCTTTGACTCAAGATGTTCCTGACCTGTAAATCACTGAAAGTTTGAGGAGAATTTTGGGTCAACATTTCTATATGCATGCTTTGTTCCAGTACCCTTTCCAGGTGACTTTTCAATCACCACTGGAAAGCATCCTGATCTCAGTAAGCTTCTAGTCTCTCCTGTTAAGACTTTACTTGTGCTTCAAGGTCAAGAATGAGTT
This sequence comes from Arenaria interpres, assembly GCA_013399435.1. Classification (NCBI taxonomy): domain Eukaryota; kingdom Metazoa; phylum Chordata; class Aves; order Charadriiformes; family Scolopacidae; genus Arenaria; species Arenaria interpres. Next base: position 139,558 of record VXAK01005639.1, on the reverse strand, counting down.
ATTATTATAGTCCCTGGGAACTGGAAAACTTCAATAATTTGTTCATAACTTGGAAAGATTTACTATCATCTACAACGTATGTGCCTTACCTCTTAGGCATGGGGGAGCTCTGAAGGGTTGGTGCTAGCATAACAATATATATCAACATACGAAAGATGCAAATAATGCTTCATTTCACAGTGAAAAAATAGTAAAAATGTGTGTGGCCATATCAACACTTGCAAACAGCAAATGCAGGAACAAAAATTTTGAGTACTAACCCTGTTTTTCTATGGATTTGTATGTGAAAGGGAAGGGTGAACACAAGTCCTGTGGTGTGTAATGAGGGTGAGCTTACGGTACAGTTTTTCCTTTCAGAGCACTAATTGTTTTTTCTCTACTTGGGCACCTACTTTAGCAAAACTTGCAGGAACATAATATCTTTGAGTCCACAAACGTGACTGAAATTGGCCAGGGGCTTCAAAGTTTTTTATGGAGGAACGATAAACAGGAGAGCATAAAACCCCCCACACTATGATGTTATGAGACTCATTTCCTTCTAAAATCATTTTCTTTAAAAGAAAGAATTAGCAGCCTAAAGCAATCACTCCATTTTTATTTACACGGTCCCTGCTATGAATATATGTATGTGTGTGTGTGTGTATCTCACCCACGGATGTACACAAATACATGAGCAAGCACTGGTGCCACCTTGCATTCCTCTGTGTGTTCCTAACACACACTTTGTGAGAAACTAGCCACAAATAAGTTACTTAACATTGCATATCTGTGTGTTTATCCCCCAAGGGAACACTGCTAAACTCAATTGAGTGATATCCCTAATTTACAGCCAGTGGGATTTCTAAAAACGATGGGGGATGCCTCGTTTCAGCATCTGCTGAAGTCAATGGGCTTGTTTTCACTTACCTATGCAAAGATTTACAAGATCAGCATCTGCAGAGCCTTTGCTTTCAAAGAAGGCGTGTGTAGGCACGAGGACCCTGTGCCAGGGATTAAACAGGAGAACCGGGGCCAAAATTATTCATGGAGAACATCTGAACCCAAGAAACATAGAAAACCTTTTGTATAGCAAAAACAACCAACCTCAGAATAATTTACCTTTGCTGGATTTCTAAGGTCCTATTCCTGGGCCTTTTTTTTTTTATTTATTTCACATTTGAATGTCAGGAGGTCAAAGGGAACAGTTAATGCTGATGAATATTTCCCCCTCAGCCAAGATATGTGCTGGCCAGCCCAAGGCCAATGAATTGCAATTTCTAAACAGTGTCCCATTTATCTCTCCCCTCCCCCTTCCTCCCCAACTTGCTTTTATATTTTTGTAACTATAATTGTAGTTAAATTAGAAATAACTGACGGGCAAATCCAGTCGGATGGAAAGAAAATTGCAGGAGATTTATTTTATTTTGATAAAAAACTGACATTGCCTTTTGTTTTTGTCAAAAAATTACTATATTTTTCCTTGTACCATGAATTGTGAAATCTATCATGAAATGGGTAAAAATTATTGAAGGAAATGGTGGTGTTAACCTGAAGGGGAAAATCATTAATGTTGATGTATTTCATTCAATTTTAAATGTAGAATTTATTTTATTTTATTTATTTGGCATTGGGGAACTAGGGAAAAGGCAGGAGACTTGCATAGGACTCTGTGTGCCTTTAAGTCAAAACATCTATTTTAAAAATACTCTTCCCTTCTTCCCTCCTGCTCCATTTTTCTAAATAAAGGATATGAGATGTTGGTGGTGGTGGTGTTTTTTTTTCCTAAGCAAAGAGGACCCCCTCGGCGCATTTTTCTTTTCAAATGTGAAATGAGGTGGAAAATCCTCATTTCACGACAGGAAGGACAAATATTGACACAAAGTTAATATTTGTCAGGAGCCCTAGAAGCAACCTGAGTGTTAAAATCTCGTATAGATATATGTGTTTGTGTGTGTGTGTGTGCACATATGTAAATAAATAATAAAATTAACTTGATAATAAGGGAATCCACAGAAAGCAGGGGCTGAGGAAATAGCTGGAGAGGGTGGACACACACCCTCCACATATTTTTTCCTGCTCTTTCGTGTCCCTAGTGGGACACACACCAGGCCCACGTGCCCATGCAAGTGCCCACACCCATTTGTAGAGTTTCTTGTTGGCTCACACCCACCAGGTTTCGCTTTCATTTTGTTTTTCCCCCCATTTTTTTCCCCTCTCTCACACACGTGTGTGTGCAAACACACACACCCCTAAATATATAACCTGTTTAATCTAATTTCACCCATTGCGAGGGGATGCTTCTGGAATTTATCACTGTTATTGTTCATCGCCAATGTAAATAGCACATGTCAGCTCAATATTCAGTGGTCACTCAGTATTTATTAAGTCCTGTCCACTCTGGCCTTTTTTAGAGGAAAGCCCCAGGGCAGATTAGCTGCTGGCCCTGACACGCCGCGTCACTTATCTATTCCCATTGATTATGAGAGTCAGCTGTGGCCAGGACTCACTTTTTCCTTCTCCTCTCAGACCCCTCTTACAAGCACCCCTGCTTGGATTTTCATGAGGAAATAATCAGATTAGGGCTTCAGCAGCGAGTTCATATGGAGTTCTCTTTCTCCAATGTGCTACTAACTGAATAAACGTGTTTTGTGGTAAATTGTAAATGACATTATGATTACTAAGGCCAGCATGGGTTTCATTTAAAAGTGATCGAAATTGCAGGCTGCAGAAATTGTGACTGGCAGATAAGGCCATTTGGAAGGAGACAAGCAACGATACATGTGCGTGCGCGGGTGTGTGTACAGGAAACCAAGCAAACCCACTTTGCGAGGCAGGCAGGGCAAAGGAAAGTCCTGGGAAATCACAAAAGATCGGCAAATCCCATTTGTAGACAAGAGAAATGTCACAGGGGGGAGATGGGGAGTTTCCGGGAGAGCAGAGGATGAGATCTGTCAGCCTTTGCGGGCTGGCTGCCTGCTGCAGGCTGTGTCCTCCCACCGCTCCGGGACGATACCCGGTGTCTCTGAGTGCAGCATTTCCACTTCTTCTGAATGAAGCGGCTGCTGCCTCTCCCTTTGCCTCTGGCACAGGCCAATAGCAAAATACTTACACTCACTCATAAAGCAAAAAGAAAAAAAAAAAAAAAAAGAAAAGGAAAGGCAAGAAAAAGGGAAAGAAAATGGTAAGTTGGTGTCTAAAAATAGGGGCTTTTGCACAGATCCTATCTGGCTTGGACGTCCTCCTCGAACAAAGCTTGACATTTATATAATTTCATTGCTTTCCTCGGTGACACGCAGAGCGAGAGCTCATTCTGGGAAACGTTCGCAGAGCTGGGTAGCAGTCTGCACATGAGGAATCCCCTTGAAATAAATCATAGGTAAGTGTCCTCAGGATCCAGGCATCAAGACGTAGTGATAAGCAGAGCCCAGACTCTCATAGTTCATTTCTTTTCCAGGAGTCTGGTATTTTCGGCGAGTAGTGAGTTTCACAGTTCCAATGGTTCTCTGATAAGGGGAATGCCCTTTTATTCATCCAAAACTTCGTGACTCTCAAGGATGTTGCTGGCCCTTTTTTTTCATCATTAATGCCAGGCATTGTTGATGTCCCTGCACGTCCCCAGAGCTGCTGAATGAGGAACGCAGAGTTAGTTTAGACATTGGCTATGCCTCGCCTAACATATTTGTGAGCACAGCTAAGGAAGGAGCAGGCTCATGGAGGGAAGGAGGATTATAGCTGGCTACGGCAGCAAATTCCTCCTTTGATTTTATTTTGAAGAGAGGAAGGAAAAACAGAAACACACATCTTTTTCTAAGACGCTCCAGGCAGAAATGTTTACGCTTTTGGTGCCCGTATCTGAACTCATTTACTTTTATTCTCTCTTTATAATCAGTGATGATTTCATCATTACAGCCTGAGGCACAATTTCTTTAATCTTAAAACAGAGACCTATATTTGGTCAGGTGGAGCATACCCTAACTCAGAAGACTGTTTGGATTACATCTCTTCTATATGGATCCTTCCATAAAAGGATCCTCTTGACTTGTCACCACAGACGCTTGGGATGGGATTCAGTGGCAAATTCTGACATACACAGAACGGTCTTATGTCCTGTCATATTCAGTGAAAGAACCCCTAAAGTGTCACCTGAAGTGGCTTTTGTATTCCCATGGATCATGTGTTACATCTGCAGCTATTGTAGCTACCCAAAGAAGTCCAAGTGACATTACATACTTGTGTTTAAGTGACAGGATCCTACCACTTGTCACTAACGTTAGAGGGTTGTAAAGGACAATCCAGCTGACAAAACAGGTATTTCAAGGTGAATTTCATTGCTTTCTAAACTACTTTGTCTGGTTTGATAACTGGGAAATTGGAGTGTTTCAGTTACCATAAATGTGTGTCTAGTGTAATTTCAGATGCTGGGGCGTGTCCCACCAGGCCTCCAGCTGCTGTTCTTGAAGCACATAGGTCTTCTATAGACCCTCTGTAGATACCTCAGGGCATCCCATGAGATACTACATGTCTGCCTGTGAATGAACTATTTAAACTCCAGATCTTCACTGACTGCAATGGGAGCATAGACACTTGGAGCACACATGTTTGAATCTGGTGCTTTCTTCTAGCTGTAAAACTTACTGTGGCAGTTCACCGCTGGAGTAGATTAATGGTGTTCTGGTCCTTTCTAGGTTTTATTTTTTTTATTTTTTTTGTTTGAGATAGAATCCCTGTGAGTAGGAAAAGAAGACTTCATATACTGTTAAATCATCTTTCCAAAGAATTGTAGTCGTGCCCTGATTTTTTATCCCGCTACAGGCCTGGAAGCAGGAGAAATCATTAGCAGTCTTCAACCATTTTCAGCTCAAGGACATCTTGAAGTAGATGCAGTTTCTACCTATTTAATATCTCTTAGTTCCAGGCTTCTCTTAAAACTATGTAAAGTGTTAGCATCAACAACTTGTCTTTGAGCACTGAATGGGAAAATAAGCAGCTATCCCACAAACTTTTGAGATGATGTCTGTAACAATTCATTATTTTTTTCTCTCCCCGTCTCCCTTTATTCTCTTCCAGGAATTTACAGAGATGAGAGCAAGTGTATCTTCAAGCCCTCAGTACAAGGTTACTTCTGCAAACAGGCAGATCACGCACTTGTCATCCTAGAAAACTTGGATCCCGGTATGGTCAGCCAGAGACTGTTTCCAGTGGTAGCAATGACTGGCAGCTTTATGGACACCTTCAGTGACATGACATCGCATGCATCTTGTTATACTGCAGAGCATTGTTCTACTTTATTTTCTGTGTTGCCATCCACCAAACTCACTACAATTTGCTTCCCAGAGCTAGCACCTCTGACTTTCAGACTTTATCTCCTCAGTGGCCAGAACACAACCAGAGCGCCCCTTGCTATATTCTACAATGAACCACTCAGCCTCCGTGTTTTCATTCAAGGGAAATATGTCTCTCCAACTCCATCTTCTTTCTCACTGAATGAAGGGGCAGGAGCCAACTACTTTAGCTTTGAAGACAATCTTCTCTATGTTCTCCTGCATGAGAAGGAACCTGTAGAAATAGTTGCTGGCCTTTCCCTTCTTGTGGCTTTCACTGTAACTGAGGCTCTTGGGGAAGAGGGTGAAGCAAGTACAATACATCGATTAGCTGATTTCTTGAAGATTGGTCATGACCAAGTCAGAGTAGTCTATCATGTGCTGGGAGGTGAAAGCATGTTGAAGGTAATCTCAGCCAATGCTAGCAAGAAGAGGTATCACTGCCCTGACATGGCATTTTGTACAACCTTTCATAGCAGGTCTAGCTCACAGAAAGTGGGGAGAGCACCAGTGAGTACCCGAGCTCTGCAGCCATCTGATGAGGTTGGTCCATCACGAGTTCTCATCATTGAACTTGGTGATCCACCAGACCATCCAAAAAATGAGTTGACAAGTGACAGCTTAAAGAATTTGGCCAGAACAATTATCAACAGCCATCAAACTGGAGACCTTCAGAGAGGCCTCGGCTTGCCAGTTGATAGCTTGATGGTGACTCAGCCCGTCTCACTGTTTCCAGTAGAAGCCAACAATAGGTAAGTAGCAGATGCAGTATCAGCAGTTTCTGATTTAAGTGTTGTGAGGCAATTTAACCACTTGATCTGCTTATTACGATAGGGAGTAGGTTCTCCATTGACTGAAATATGACTAACCAGGGTGAAACACATTGTAAAATTTCCATAACAGAGCTATGCCCAAGTACTAGCTGGACTCGTGAGGTTGAATCACTGTGTCATTCTGCTGATGCTCACAGATCTCTGTAGCGCAGAGGTTCCCATGATGCTTTAAACCGGGAGCAGAGGTCCTGGATGTTTGCCTTGAAGTTGCTGCCTTAATTAAATTGTAGGTCTAAACCTTGATTTATATACTTTTAAACCTTAAGGCCAGAAAGAGCTGTTTAATCCTCAACTTCAATCTCTTGCATGACACAGTCCACTGCTGTTCACTTTGATACCTCAGCATTGACCTTTATTTTTGGTTAAAATACGTGCTTTAGAAAAGCATCTTATCTTGAAGTACAAGAGCTGGACGTATCCAGCACTACCCGAATGTGAGCCTAGATGTTGGATGTTGTCCCTGTTTTTGCTGTCACAAGTGCTTGCCTGCTGTCTCTTGTCAGCCTTTCTGACTCCAATTTCCCATGAGAGTCTCTTGTTCTTTCTTTCCCTGTTACATCAGTGAGTTTCTGGGCATTGACTCTTCCTCCGCTTCCAGATACCTCCAGAGTAATCAAATCACTTAGCTGTCTGCTTTTTAATAAATTGAAAGGTTTGAGTTCTGGAGAGTGTTTCTTTCCTTCCCTGTCTCTGTTCTCTGAATCCTTTTTGAAGCATGTATGTCTGAAAAGCCAACAGTTTTCCTCCGTATCAGTGCCATATACAAAAGTGGTGCTAAATCCCATTTTCTACTGACAGAATTCAATGATCCCATTAGCCCATTTTTCCACAGATACAGGAGAGCTCATGATGCTCTGTTTGCTCACTGTATTCACTAATTCTTTTTCAGTCCTAGCTTTCCAGGACCCAAGCCATCCAGTTCGTTTGCCCAGATCCAACACACTACATAGTTTAAGTGCCCATGTTTGACTGTTCTGTCCATAATATATCAGCCCACCAACCCATCTGGGTATTTTATCTTTGTATTTGTTTCTTGACATAGATAAAGCATCAGGCCAGCAGCTGATTTTGACAGAACAACACAGGACACCCCTTTACTTTATAATGATTTTCCAACAGAAGCTACCTTTTGAGCTCTGTCAGCTACCTAGTTCTTGGTCAGTTTTGTACTTGCTGATTTTTTATTGACGTTCTGTACCAAGACTCAGTTTTTGAAGATCATTTTTTTCCCTCTCCTCCACAGTAACCAACAACCCTTTCTGTCCCTCCTTTTTCTGTCCCTGGCTTGCTCTTTTCAGCCTCTTGCAGCCACTATTCGCATGGCCCAGATGGCAGCCCTTATCTGCAGAGAAGGCTGCGAGGAGCAAGGCAGCAGACAGCAGTGCATTTCAGCCTCAGATCCTGAATCTGTATTAAAAGCGTATGGGAAATATGAAAAAGGTAATATCCCATCTGTTTTTAATAGGGAGCATGGGATTAGATGTTTGGCAACCTTATTGTGTACTCTGTTGATATTGCATAATGTTATTTTTTGATGTTGTGCACTACTGAGCCTTACCCAAGTATAAGCGTATTCCATCTATACAAGAAAGAAATTGGATTTGTCTAAGACTTACTTTCTCTAATTAATACCATATCCTCTAACATTTCCCACTGACCCCTGTACCATTCTGATGTCAGTTGGTGATACGAACAAGTGATACAAACTACTATTCACAAGCTTAACTTTTCTTCTAGGCATTTTGCATGGCTTATGGTAGTGAAGCACCCACAATAATGACACTGGTCTGTCACCGTAAGAATCTTTGGTTTGGTTTTTTTGTTTGGTTTTGGTTTATTGCATTTGGGTGTTTTTTGTTTTTTTTTTTGAAGTGGTGTTATATTAAGCACAGTGGGAAATTATTATTTGCAAGATCAAATCTTAAATCAGGGCCAAACTCTGAGGATACGCAACATTTTTCACCAGCAGAACTAACATCACTATTGTCAGTGGGTGTATTTGTGTTGCGATGTAGGATGCAACAAAATGGGACAGCAAAAAAATGTTGCAGGAAGTTTTACACCCTGTGATAGGAAATGTTGCCCTGTCTTTAAGCCATCCCTAGACATTTCATAGCCTCCACAGTGTGACAGGTATGAGACCCTTCATTCAGTGTGTCCATTAGCGATAATCAGAACAAGAGGAGCAACAATAGTTAAACCGTGGGAAAGGAGCAAGGTATAGATTTTTTTAGAGTAAGTTCACCAGAACCCTATTAAATGCCTGTAGGTTCATGAATGCATCAGTGTAATATGATGGGGGAAAAAGCACCTAAAGGAGAGGACTATCCTCTTCTGTCTGCCAGGGGAGAAACCTTGTATCTGCCTTTTTTCAGGAAGAAATGACATTTTCTCCACACTGGGGACTACCCTCCCAGCTGGGGTTTGTCTTCCTGTCTGTGCATGCTCTGTGAAACCAGTTTGAGCAGCGAGGATCAAGAGAGGTCCCTAGGAAGGAGGCTGATTTATTATAGGGACAAGAACAGTGCTAGCTTAAACCCATAGATTCACTGTCTCAGCAGGGGAAGAGCCAGAATGTATATTAAAGAGAATACTAACATCACCAGATCATAGGACAAGATCAGAGATCATCCACCTTTAGCTGCCTGGGCTCCTCTGCAGTGTTATTTATTGCTCCCCATCAGTCATAGCTTTTCTGGAATTACTCATGGCTGACATTTCTGATGCAATAAGGCCACAGATAACTTGTGAAATGAAATCAGGGTTTTCCTGTTGGGACATGTAGTATCCCTACTGTCTATCTGTCTCTCTTTAGGCAGCACATGCTAGCACAGGCAAGGATAATGGGGCTGGGATTACAAGTCAGGCTAAGTATTCCTGTGTATTTGTCTGTGGAAGGAAAAGAAAAATATTTTCACCCCTGAGTAGTGCAAAATCCAATCAGGCTCTCAGATACACACAGAACCAGCACTCCTGCCAGGCCAGTCTCCCTGTGATTTCATAGTGGCTCCTTTTGCATCAAGACAACAATAAAAAAATCTTTTATCAGCAGAGAACGGGTGTTATTTTTTGCAGCCCAGGACAGTGAGGCTGATGGGAGCCTTGGAAACCTTGCTGTGGTTGAGTAGCAAGGCAGTAAGTCTTTATTTCACATTGTCAAGCCTCTAAAAAAAATAAAAATGTCTTTTCTGTTATGAGTTGAAATGCTTTTTAACATGATTTTAATTTAACCCCTTTGTAAGGGTCACTTCAAGCACAGCTCATTGGTTTGTCAAGGAAAGACGGAGGTGATTGCGGTGACAGCTATAGTCTTGCACAGCTGGAGAATCAGAGAGATAACTATCACATAGCTTTATCTTTCTCTGAATGTCTGTATATTAATATATACTGCAATGTATTCACAGATAGAAATCTCTGTTTTGCAAAATTTGCCTGATATCAATATAAATATAAAAGTGAAAGAACAAGAGAGCACACCAGCAAATGTATTGTGTGTGTTTCAGTGGGTGCCTTTATACAAAATAAGAAATATAAAGCTGGACAGTCATCCAGAAGCTTATATTATTTATATAAGATATTTAGTCCATATCCCCACATTAGTGCAGGGTACTTTGCTCCTTCTTGATAGACCTTTAAGCTGTACAAAGTTTTGCAGGCATTAATCTTTCTTTGTTAAGAGTTAGGTTTGGGGTAGCATGTGAAAAACAGTGTGTGCAGGAAATAACAGTGTTTGAGACTCACAGCAAGCAAAAAAAGTGGAGCAAATCATCAAAGAACTGCTCATTCTGACAGAAATGCCCATGCAGAGGACTAAATGAGAAATTACAACTAATTCACCGTGTCACACGACGTGTACACAGGCAGGCAGGGTTAGAAGTCCAAACTAGATTAATTCTGACACATCCTAACCCCAAAGTGCTCAGGTTTGGTAACCTTGGTCCAGATTTCAGGCAGGCTGCTGTATGGAATTGCATAGGGTTTTAAAATAAGGAGATGACAACTTTTTCCCTGCATACAGATCCAGCTTTTCCTCCAGTGGGTAGGCAAAGGCAGGATGCTGAAAATCCTGATGTCAGAGCTGCTGTGAATGCAGCACTGGAGGCTCTATTAAGGTTTTATCTGCCACACACCCCTGAAGTGAAGATGTGGAAAAGGTGATAATCAGGAGCTTAAACTGAACTCAAAAGCTCCTTAAAATTACGGTTACATAATTGCAAGTCAAACGTTCATAGGGACACTATAAAAAGCATGTTCTTGAGTAGCATGTGCTACTCTGCTTATTGATGTATAAAAAATACATCCTCAGTTCAAGTAGATACAGGGAAGGATATTTAAGATGATCGTGGAAACGGAGTTTATTTTAAGGTGTAAGGAATAAAAAAGCTTGTTTTGTTTCACTTGGCAAAGCCAGGCTGAGGGGACATATCATCCTATCTGTGAAAATATGTCGAAATAGTAAATATCAGAGGGGAGGCTCTAGACACCAATGGACAATGACAGCACAGGAACAAATGGGTGTAAAGTATGGAGAGATAAATTTGCATTTAAAAATAGAAAATGATTCCTCCTCAGAGAATAAACTGGAAGAACCTGTCAATAGAACTGGAAGAAGACCTTTTCCCATTCAACATCGATCTGTTTTCCTGAAATTTTTTTCTCCACACGGTCAAAACAATATTCTGAAAGTTTGGGTTTTTTTAATAGTATGGGAATAGTTGAGACCCATTTTTGGCCAACAACTCATTTAGCAGCCTAATAAAATTGTGGAAAAGTACACAGTATAAAGTCTTCCTCAGGGACTGGAAAGAGACCTGGTCCCAGTGCTGGTACACCAGGGCTGTCAAACAAAACCTGCCTTTCTCAAGGATCCATTTTCCCCCTTAACAATTCATGGGACCTGCAGTAAAAACAATGATTTACACAACGCATACACACAGCAGAGAGGAGCTGCCACTCATATCTCCGAGGGACCTATCCTTTCCCCACTCCACCTTATTTAACATGTGAGCGGTGTCACGTCAATCAGCAGAGCTTGTCAGGTGTGACATTCGAGTGAGTGACGGCTGTCCCGGCTCCTAGGTCAGCCAGCTTTGCTGTCACATCGTGCTCTTGACTGTTATCATGCCTTTGATGGGAAAGGGGAAAAAATTCTTCCACATGCTTTGTTAGCAGAAACCTGGTGGGCAAAGGGTTAAAGGCCTTTGGATGCTGGGTCTTTGTGGGGGTGTAAGCATGTATATATATATGTATAAGTGTACATATATATAGATATATACACATACACCTTGGTTTGGCTGTAGGACCCCACGCCCGCAGGCCACAGTCACATTATCATCTGGAAATTGGATAACGACAGCACAATGACAAATCCAGGTTGCTTGCAATAAGGTGCTAATCCCTTTGCTTTAATATCGGAGCAGCGTGTAATGATGTTTGGACATCACTCCAGTTTACTGACGACCCCACTGGGGCCAGCAATAGAAGCGTACAACTGTCTAACAAGCCATCAGGTGACCGCCGTCGTCAAAGCAACGGAGGATGCAATCTAATCTTCCCTCCATCCCTTCCAGCTCCCAATAAGGACCAGATTATAGAAGTGGCCCATCAATGCTTGGTAACTCGAATCAATTAACGTTAATTCGCACAATGCTATGATGTATTGTGATCACTTTCATTTCGGAGAAGGGGGAAGAAATTGCTATAATTCACCTAAAATGAGGTTGTCTATGGTGCTGAGGTATTAATTGGGTGTCCATATTAAATGGAAAAGGAGCACAGTAGTGAAGGAAAAGTGGATGAGTGACTCTCTTGGCTGCTATTGACCTATCAGAAGAAGACAGTGCCCTTTTCCTTTGCTTTTATCTATTACAGTTTTCCCTATTGCGTGTCAAGTTGATGTATTATAAAAAATTCATTTGGTGACCTTTCACCCCCCTAGCAGATTAAACAATTTCACTGGGATGGCATCATTAACAGGGCCTTACATTTAATGATGATTTCTCTAAAAGGCCACGGAGATTCGATTTTAAGCTAACAGATTTATTGCACTATTATAACATATCGTAAAAAACTGTACCACCTACGGTCTGGTTTTAGGATAGAAACTGTTTAAGAGTTTATGTGGAGCTTAAAGTGGTATTACCTTGGGATATGCAGCAGTGGCAAGGCTCTGACCCCCGGCAGGATGCTGTTTACATTTAATAAAAGACGTTTCTCCGACAGTAAACTTCAGGAGTGTGTTATGGAGGAGGCCTGGCTTAGCTCCTTGCCACTAGCAGGCAGCTTTGTAAGTTGGGGTATTTCCACCCATCTACGGCAATTACTGCAAGTCATTAATGAATTTGGAGGGTGTTTCCCTCCTATCTGATGCATTGGCTCTGTCCTCTCCTTCTAAAGACTTCTGATGATCCCGCCTCACCCTTGAATGGATACATTAAAGCCCTCCAGTCTCCCTGTTTTTCTTCTTTTAAGGTGTTTTATCATTCCAGACTGCAGGAATCTGGACTCCACCAGCTGCATCCACCAGGCAGCTTGCTTGCCTTCAGCTTTTGGTGCCACTGGGACTGAAAATTGCTAAATGGAGGTTTTCTGAGCAGGGGGAGAAGAGTGACCTTATGGAGGAGACATGTCTGTGTTCTGGGACAGCTGTGTTCATGCTTACTGATTTTTAAAATGAGGAAAAAAAATCCTGAAAGCCAGATTGGGAGTCATTTGGATCTTGGACGGCCTCTAGCAAATGGAGAAATAGAGATATGATGGTGATAGTGCCCCAAAAAGTTAATGTCAGAAGCAGCTGGACAAAAAGCTGGGCATTTTAACTAATACACACTCCAAGACAGTATGCATTGGACCTCTTCTTCAGAACATTTTCAGTCTAGTCAACTTACCCGATGCTTTCATCAGCCACTAAATATCCAGCTTCTAAGTAAATCATCTTTATGAAAGGAAACCCTCACAATGATAAGATAAAGCATACTCCTCTTGCCCAGCCTTGCCCACAGAGGCAATTCAGTTACTTTGTTCTTGTTCTTGTTCCCAGTTCACAATCAACCTAGGCCCCCTTCCTGCTCTCTAAACCAGTAGATATTCTCTTGTTAGCTTTCTGCCATCACAGCATCTGATCTCCAGGTCAGTGGACCCACAGCTTCCTTCAAACCTTCCAGCTGATGACAGCTACAATATGCATTTAGGTGCCTAGGTTTTTGAATTTTGGTCTTATTGACTCAACCTACATGAAAGATGGGACACATCAGCAATGCCTGACACCATGGGTCCTATTTCATTCATTACTTTAGTCCTCACAAGGAGATATGGTCAGTATTATGCATATATTGTTTCTTTGTCATCAAGGAAAGCTGCAACCTGCTTTACACTGGAGTTTATTTCCTCTAACTTTAACTTCTTTAATATTGGAAGACATAGGCATCAGTGGAAAGAAAAGTCATGTTTGGATTGCTTTTTTGTTTAAAGTAGGAAGGAGCTCAGACTCTTCACTGTCTTCCAGATGATCATGTCTCTTTCCCTGTCTCTATCACTTAATGATAAGATCTGCAGGGGGAGACAAAGCTCTAACAGTACAGCTGAGAAGGCACAGGTACCTGGTGTCTGGCTGACTTCATCACCACATGACATGAGAACCCACTTCTCAGCCAAAGATGCTAAATTCTTTACAGCCCTTCCAGTGAATCTGTACCTACTTTGCTTTACACAAGTCCTCCTCTTGCTTATCTCCTGTCTTCACTACAGCTTCCTTCTTGTAGCCTGTTTTTCTTTTCACCTGCAATCACCACCTTTTCAAGAACAACAACAAAAAAGAAAACACAAACAAAACCTCTTTGGCTTGACCACGATGCATTTTGACATATTATTTATTCCCCAAATTCTCCCAGCCTCCTTCCCCTTCCAAGGATATACTGATGTTGCAATAGTATCATTACAGACATACCCAGACAACTGTTCAATTAGTTTTATTGTCTGTTTATCAGGAAATTAAATATGTCAGGGGCTGTTCTCTGGCACCAAGGCCAGTTGATACGCATCAGCCTATGTCCATGAAATCAAATTCTCTCACCCATCATTTCAGGGTGGCTTCATCCAAACTGCCAAGTGAGAATATTCTCTGATTCTATCAGCTCCCAGACCATTTGGGAGTTGGCCTGGACTTTGCTCTTGGGCCTGGACGATAGCTTGTGAGGGACTGACAGTTTAACAGTAGAGGCAATCAAGTTTCAGTGCCAAGGCCTGGTATTTCTAACACGGATGTGTGTTATCTAATACAGATGTATCCATCAACTTTAATGGACTCTTGACCCAGGCTCTGCATCTGATCTCTTTCCCCTTGAAGGCAACTGATAGTAATAGCTGTTATTATTATTATTGTTCTTCTTATTATAGTTGCTATTAGTATAATTATTATTATAGTTATTATTGTAATTGTAATTAAAATGACAAGCTTTTCTTCCCTCTTACTTCCCTCTGCTCCAGATTTCTCCACCTAGTTTCTTAATTATGCCTTAAAGGTAGGCCCTCTACTTTCCATGACCAATAATTTCACTGAATCACAAAATGATATGGTGTTGGAAGGGACCTCTGGAGATCATCTAGTCCAACCTGCCTGCCAGAGCAGATCCACCTACAGCAGCTTGCACAGGAATGTGTCCGGGCGGGTTTTGAATGTCCCCAGAGAAGGAGACTCCACCACCTCCCTGGGCAGCCTCTTCCAGGGCTCTGCCACCCTCAAAATGAAGAGGTTCCTCCTCATGTTTAGGTGGAACTTCTTATATTCAAGTTTCTGCCCATTTCCTCTTGTCCCATCCCTGGGCACCACTTTAAAAATACCAGCCACATCCTCTTGACACCCATCCTTTAAGTATTTATAGGCATTGAACAGATCCCCCCTCAGTCTTCTCTTCTCCAGACTAAAAAGACCCAAGTCCCTCAGCCTCTCCTTGTAAGAGAGATGCTCTAGTCCCCTCATCATCCTTGTAGCCCTCTGCTGTATCCTCTTCAGCAGTTCCCTGTCCTTAATTTCCTTGCTACTAAAGAGCAGACGTTTGCTCTCCTGCCTAGTCTCAGCATGTCCAGCAGACATGTGTCGGCACCGATGGTGAAAGGATCTGGGATCCTGACCCTGGTGTCCCTGCAGACTAAGGTATCAGGAGGAGCACCTGCTTGCCCGCTGTGCCCACATTTAGAAGAGCTGCAAGGCACAGAGCAATGGAGCTGCTCCCCATTGAGCGATGTCAGCAGGGAATTGCAAACCAGCCTGCTTCTCCCCAGCATGAAGCTTCAGGGTGGTGACAAAACACATACTCTTCTTGCCCATCAGGAGGAAGGTAGATCTCCTCCCTCCAGCCCTTGCTAGGCTACAGGCATCTTTGTCCATCCCCACCTCCCAGCTTCAAAGCTGTGCCAGGAAAGCCTATTTTCCTTCCAGCACAAATCACCAGGGGAGCAGGAGACTGCTCCTCTCTCCTCCTCCTCCACACTGACAGTCGCTTGCAGGAACATATCCCGCTGTGCGCAGGGTTGGACCCTAAGGCTGCGGGGTCCCTCACTGCAAGAATCAGGTTGGACCGTGTGGGAAACATACACCACAGTCTGTGCTGTGTCAGCTGGATTCAAATCACCTGCAAAAAACCATTCATTTTTAAGCATGTATGCGTATTTCTATTTTGTTTTGTTTTGTTTGCCATTACTTACCCCAGGGAGTAGAAACATCCACTTCCTATAACCACATTTTGCAGCAGCCTTCCTTCAAGTGTGAGCTGAAAACAGCTTTACCATGTAGGGCTTGGGGGGTGGATGCAGAACATTTCATGCCAACATTTTTCCTGTTTGTTGGCAATTTTAAAAAATCTGGAGAGACAAAAACCCAAATTTTTGGCTTATAGAAACCATCCAAGATTCACCTAAACTTTTCTGGACTCAGCTGGAGCCAGAGCCATGAAACCAGGAGTGGCTTGGTGTGTCATTCTTGCCATGAATTTCAGTGATGGTGCTGGATGTTCACTTATGGAAGGAGGTTGATAAGACAACTCATGAAACCACTGGTTGCCTTTGACATAAATTTCAAACACATGACTGCCTTTCAGACTTTCCTGCTGGCCAAAAGAAAAAGAACCAAGATAAGAACTGAAACTTTCTGTGTAAATCCTTGAGCTAGATCTTGAGATTGCAGGTATCCCTAGACCCTTAGCTGATCTTACCAATGTCTGTGGTTCAGAACAGTGTTTCATAGAATCATAGAATGTTTTGGGTTGGAAGGGACCTTTAAAGGTCATCTAGTCCAACCCCCAGGCCATGAGCAGGGACATCTTCAACCAGATCAGGTTGCTCAGAGCCCGGTCCAACCCGACCTGGAATGTTTCCAGGGATGGAACACGTACCANCCAACCCGACCTGGAATGTTTCCAGGGATGGAACATGTACCACGTCTCTGGGCAACCTGTGTCAGTGTTTCACCACCCTCATTGTAAAAAAATTCTTCCTAATATCTCATCTAAATCTCCCCTCTTTCAGTTTAAAACCATTACCCCTCATCCTATCACTCTACTCCCCAATAAAGAGTCCCTCTCCATCTCTCCTGTAGGTCCTTTTAAAGTACTGGAAGGCTGCTTTAAGGTCTCCCTGGAGCCTTCTCTTCTACAGACAGAACAATCCTAACTCTCTCAGCCTGTCCTCATAAGAGAGGTACTCAGCCCTCTGATTGTTCCACATCAGCTGCAGCACAAACAGTTTCTGGTTTGCAAGGCATAGTAACAACCTCAAAAAAACCCAACAAATGAAAAAAAACCCAACCCAAAAAGCCAAAACCTAAACTAAAAACAGAGATAAACTAAAGGAAACTTACGCTTTATATATCTTCTGTTTGTAAACACCTTTAAGCAAACACTAGACATGAATGAATAGCTTTTCTACTTTCATTTCAAGACAATATAAAACCCCCAGCCACTTCACTGCAATTGCAGATTAGAGGGATTTATACATATATAAATTATATATATCTCTCTATATATATGAGATACTAAATGACACAAAGCACTGGGAGAGGGAATGAAATGATACAGGCTCAGAATAAAGTGCTGATTCTTTATTCAAATGCAGAAGCCCTCTCCTGGGATGGTCTAATTTAAATTTCAGTCTTGGAAAAGACAATGTCTTTCAATGAGGTGCCTGTATCCTGTATCCTGCTATATTTCAGTATGCAGACTTTGCAGATAATGAAGGATAAGAGTATGGCAAGATAAAGAAATGCAGCCCAAAGTAAGGGCTGTGCTTGTGTAGGGGAACTGAAACTTTGTTTTTAGAGGAGCTCAAAGGTGTTGACTGGAAGTCTTTCTGCTGGACGGGAACATTTGCAGGCTCTGCTGTTATCAGTGCACCGCAGTGAGGACTTTGGGGCCAAGGCATTGGGTTTCTGAATCAATAAAATCCCTGTCTCTGCCACATACTTCCAATGTGATACTGGGCAAATAATTTCTTTCGTTAAATTCTCTCTTTTCTGTCTGTAAACTGGGGATTGAAACAAAAGGATTATTTTTTTATTATTATTATTTTGGTGCTGCTGTCTGCTTGGAAAAGATATCTATTCAATATTTGCATACATGCTGTTGTCGTCCAAGGAATCAAAGTGCCATGATAAGGTAAATAAGTAGTCATTTTGTATAGAGCTCCTTATTCATAACAGATACTGAGTATTGTCACCTGCATTACTAAGGTAGGAAATGCTGTGAACAGAAGGTAATCTGTTTTTCCTAGGGACTAGCACTGAGTGTTTTCATAACATTAATTTCCTGATTTCTTTTTTTAAATTTTTTTTTTACATTCCTCTGCATGTGAAAGAAATGGAAGCAGACACTACCCAGGAACATGCCTGTATGTGCAACCCTATAACATCTCTGTTCAGGTGCAGCCTTCAGATGGAGAAGTTGAGAAGCAGCTTCCTGTACAGCCAAAAATCATTTTCCTGGATAGGAAGGTAGGATTTGCCCCTCTATGGATGCATGCTTCTATTAATTATGTACAACTTTGATATTTCCAAGCAATCCAAAATTTAAATATAGCATAGGAAAACCCCCTAAATACATATGGCAAAGGATATCTCTTGAGTTTCATACCCTTCTTCAGACATTTTTTCAGGCTTTCTACTAGACTTGAGAACCAGTGCCTCGCTCAAAAAATAAAGAAACTGAAAGCTAATGTTTTTGTATACGCATAGATTACAGGATCTGGATCCTGCACACCTACTACGGCTGGGTAATTTTGATATCAAAATTAGTTTCTTTCACTGAGTGTATGAGGAACTTAAATCCAACCTGTATAAATAAACAAACTGAATCTGCTCTGTTTCCCTGAACTTGTGGAGTCATCATCCTTGGAGGTATTCAAAAGCCATCTGGATAGAAGCAACCCCTTCTACGTGGCCCTGCTTCATCAGACATGTTGGACCAAGTCACCTTCAGAGGTCCCTTCCAACCTCAATGATGTTGTGATTCTGTGAACTTAGTTGCCATAGTACCAAAATTAGCTACTTCTCACAGGTGATGTGAATGTGACCTTAGATGCCTCAAGTGAAGCAACAAACCTTGCCAGACTTTACTGAAACAGACCTGAACCTGCCAGAGCTGGTTCCTCTGAGCTTAAGCTCACCTTAAAGTGTTATGGTGAGCTTTATGATATTTGTAACACACAAGATATAGATGCAAACTGCCGTTCCACTGGTCATTAAAAAAATTATTACAATTGTTCATAGAATCATAGAATAGTTAAGAGTTTAAAAGTACCTTAAAGATGATCTACTTCCAACCCCCTGCCATGGGCAGGGACAACTTCCACTAGACCAGGTTGCTCGAAGCCCCATCCAACCTGGTCTTCAACACCTTTAGGGGTGGGGCACTCACAACTGTTAAACCCCTGTTAAGGTCCCTGTTAAAAGCATCACAAATTTCTTTCCTCTTGTTGAGGAGATGAGACCTCAATTCTTCTCTTTTTCTTCCCAGGGTCAAAGAGTTGACAAACTGGGGCCTCCCTCAGAACCCTGGGTTGTATCAGCTTACCTCAAGGGCTCCTCCGAGGCTGTGCTAAAAGGTTTGGATGTATTTTCTTATAGCAAGGGTTATGGGAAAACAGCTGGGTGGAATGGTGGTGACAAATTGGGGTGGGACAGAAGCTGCCCCTGAGAAAGACTGGATTTGAAAGATAGTCTTTGGGCTGAAAAAAGAAGGTTGTGGTAGAAGTTTGATCAACTGCCCAGTCATATGCTAGAGAAAGAGAAGCTTATAAAAGTATTCTTGTGTTCTGGCAGCTTAGAGGGAATATATCCAGTACTTTTTCTTGAAAAGACATATCTTAGGTCAAAAAAGAAAAGAATGAAGAGTTTAAAATTCTACAACTTGATTTTCAGGTAATGTTAACTGGGGCAATTTCCTTAGAGTTAATGACAATCTGCTTGTCCCAGCAAAGTATCCAGCCCAGTACAGACAGAAACAAGAGCTCATTGTTCTTAATTAGCCTACTTCAACGTGATTTTTTTTTTCATGAGGGATCTAAATGTTTCTCTTCTGGTCCTCAGTTATCGAAAGACCTGAACCCATGATGAACTATAAGTGTGGGAATATTTCCCTTGAGGTTATTGAGGCTATGAACTTGCTTAGATATAGAAGCTTGTTTAAGTACAGTGTGGAACCAAAAGCCTATGGATGATCATATTCTTTTAAAATAGAAAGTGGAAATTATATTGATTATAAAGTATCCTGATTTTCATTAGTATAATCTTAAAATGTAAGCAAACAGCACATACATTGAAAAATTAGGTTTCTTATTACAGGTAAAGTATTTTGTCTGCAGTAAAAGCCATTTATGTGTTAGCTTTGAGTTGAAAAGCTCACATTTGGAGAAGATAAGTGGTACTCATGTTGTAGATCAGAGCTTCTCAGCCTTTCAGCCTGTGTTTCTGTTAATTAGAAATTCTTCCTATCTCATCATAGTTCCAGGTTTACAGGTTAGAAAAATCCTTTGGCCTTTACTGTTGTTTTTCATGCCTTTTCAGGGTGGTACACCTCATAGGTTTAGGGATGTGGGTCTAGATGAACCACAGATTATTGGAGCAGCTACTGGCTAACAGTAGGAGAAAGGAAGGAGGGGAGGAAGAAGGAGTCAAGGAAGGGAAAAGAAAGAGAAGATGAAAAAAAAGATGTCAGAAAATAAAGAGAGGAAGAAAAAAAGGGAAAAAAAGAAAGAAAGAAAAAGAGGGAGAAGGAGAAAAAGTGGGGGGAAAAGAAGGAAAAGTCACCAAAGAGAAATGCACTTCACATTCTTTAAAAGATACATGCATCAAATTAATAGTCAATAAACTCCAGCAAAGAAAGAACTGTGTAGTACAGATGTTCTGCATGTAATAGTTTGCTGCAGTTTTTCTTTTGACAAACGTCCTTATTGCACTCCTCTTTTGAAGCATATGAAAGCAGCATTTAATCGAAATGGGTCCCGTCTAGCACACTGAGGCAGCTTCATCTGACAGCAGCCAAACTGCCTCATGGAAAGTAGTTTAGCTCCAAATTAGCTTGCTTCTACGTTAAATACCAGCTTGCCTAAGAGATCTTTGTGAAGACTCCCATATATATCTGTAATATTCTGAGCTTTGAAGCATATGTGCCCGAAAGCTGAGATAGTCTCTGTTGAGAAGTACAGTACAGTACTCCAGGCTTCCTCATAGACTAGAAATGGCAATTATAAAGTATTTGAACACAGCTAACGAGCCTCAGTAAAAGCAGTGCTACAGTGAGTATCAGAGCCAAGAAAAGTCTTGGTAGTCTGGGCGGATACTGTCATATGGAGGATCATATGCGTAGTAGATAAATCGATGAGCCAGGATTAGACTGGAGCAATTAGAGAAATCTAGATTCCCACATCTCTACCAAGTCTATTCACAGTATAAATTACTGCTTATTTATACATCACAGCTGGTCCTGGAGACTCACAATGAAATTGGGGGTTTGGTGTGTTAGATGCTGTACAAAACCAGAAAAAAACATATAATTAGACAAAACTAACTGGGGTATTAGTATATTAAATAATACTAGATTATGAAGAGGGAAGACTTTTTCATTTCTGTTGCTAAATCATTAAAATGTGTCACGCTCTTTCCCAGGACCTTGTTCTGGCCATGGTTTAGAGGTCCACTTGACAAGGAAGTAATCTCAGTAGACAGTTTTAATGGCAACATATCTGTTTGGAGTCTGTAAGAGTTTAAGAGGTTTGGCCAGGGCATGTCAGATCTTCAGAGCCAAAGAACAGATCCTGGCACTGTTTAGTTTGTATCATATAGGGGTAGGCACAAAAAAAGGGACAAAAACAGTGATAAATTGTCCTGCTGTCCGGCCTACCATCAAAAACCTTGCTTCCATCTGCTGAACACTCCTATGCATTTGTGATTGCAAGGTGTCTCACAGAGATGTTTACTACTTCACCACTTTGACCAATAACATGGACACAGGGATGGCAGACTTTATGTACATTCAGACTTTATGTACCTTCACCTGTGCTGTTTAATGGCAATAAAATATTAAACCGCCTGCTTCGTAAAGTAAATAGTTATTACGTGTTGTCTTTGAGCAGGCAAAACTCTGTGTTTGTGATCACTGGAGCAAGTCCAGCATCCTAAGGAAGTTCTGCCTTCTCACCCCCACCTGAACCAACATTTTGAAATTTGTCAGTCTTTAGGATTTTCCCCCACTCTCTCCAAGAGCCTGAACCAGCCCAGACCTGGTCAGTGTTGCTCAAAGGCCAGGACTTGGCTGACGCTCAAAGATACACACAGTAAAATGGAGATCCAGTTACAAAGTAAATTATAACTTTTAACAAGAGCCTACAAAACTAATAACCATGGCAGGTGTAAATGCTGGGTTCGAATGCATTCCCTGATAGCTTAGAACAAGAGGTAAAGGGATGGAGAAACAGGGTCTCCCAGGTTCATTTTAATGCTCCCCATGGAACTTTCCCCTGCCATGCTTTTGGCTGAAAGTCTCCCTTATATGATGACAGGGTAGTCACCACAGACATTTTTCATGGCTAAATTCCTTTCAAAGCATCTGAGAGGGCTGGAGGAAAATTCAAAATGATTTAACAGTAGGACATGAGATAATATAATAATGTAATAGGTTGCCCAGGGAAGTTGTGGATGCCTTGTCCCTGAGGTGTTCAAGACCAGGCTTGATGGGGCTTTGAGCAACCCAGTCTAGCTGGAGGTGTCCCTGCCCATGGCAGGGGGTTGGAACTAGATGATATTTAAGGTCTCTTCCAACTCTAATCATTCTATGATTCTATGAACAAAACAGTCAGCTTTTTTCCCTTAGCTGCAGTGGCTGGCTCTTTGACACCACCCTTTTAGGACAGAAGATACTCAGTTTCTCACTAATACTCTCCTAACCTTGGTGACATATTTAGTCACATTCAGCAAAAGTTAAGGGAAAAAAATGAGCATCTGGAACTTTCTAGTTCTTCTGTGTACCGCCCATTACCTTTGCTTGATCCCCTTAACATCTTTATTTGTTACACCCCCATGACATAGACATATACAATAAATGCCATTTCACAATGAATGCAAGGAATCAAGATTCAGAAGCCAAGGTCCTCCAGTCCACCAGGAATTTGATGTCCAAGTACTTCTGAAGACCTGACCCTATGTGAAATTTCTGGGGTTAGACAAAATTGTTTACGATTAGGGAGGATGCTGAATTTAGGATTTCTGAAGTCCCTTTAAAGTCACAAGGGCTCCCTGAGGGACTTAGGTGGTACTAGATGCTGCTAATTACAATGCAATTTTTTATTACTCTGCAGGGCTCACCCACGTGGAGGTCATAGATGGATGTGCAAGCTTTTCCAGTCTGGCCGTCTCCAGCTCAGGCACAAACTGGAAACTTGTGTTCACTGTCACATCACCTCCAGGTAAAATCCATTTTCTGCATGTTTTTTGTTTTGGTAACCAAATTCAAAATCTACAGGTGGTCTGGATAAATTAAAAGGGAGTTAAGCTTTGTTTGAATCAGTGGAGCAAGGCCAAACCTCTAAATAGCCTGACTTCTGCTACACGCCCAAGTTGGCATTACCCAGGCAGCAAGAGGGCTGGGTGATTCCTGTGTTATTCATGCAAGATCCCCAAAATCAAGATGGGTTAGAACAGAGAAGTATTGCCAGAGAAAGGTTCCTCTTTCTCCCTGGAGTTACATAGCTACTGCCTAGCTATGTATCCTGTATCCCATGTAGGAATTGGGTACTTCAGGTCAGCTAAGCTGCCAGAACAACCTTTTTCCTATAAATTGAGTCCTCTCATTCCCTCTTTTTCTCCTGTTTGTATTCAGAAATGTTTTGTCTGTGCTTCCAGTTATTTTTGTAGTGCCTTTTACTGACCATTTGTCTGCAACTGGTCATCTTCAACCTCAATCATTCAAACCTCTCTATATTTCTGATTTTTAAAAGGGCAGTATTAGGCATCTTCCATTCCTCGAAGCTTAGATGCTGAGATGCAATGAACTCTTGACCACAGAAATTATGAGTAGTGGCTGGCTTGATTCTGACTTCATTTGCAGAAAACTTTAATATCTCTGGATGAAGACCATTACTCAAAGCTTGTGCATGTCAAGAGACTAAATATTTACCATGCTGACACAAGGACACTGACACTTTTTATTTATAATGCTCACTATCAATATGGTGGAAAAAATTAACAAGTTCACTGGAAGTTTTCTGCATCATGGATTTCAGCTTAACTCTAGTGAATGTTTGGTCTGAAGTTGGACATACTTATGGGTTGTTCCTGCATGCATTTTTAACAGCAGCATCACTGTTGAAAGGCTATAACCTGTTGTTTTAGTTGTGAAACCAGTGCTCTTACTTTTGAAATAAACTCTGACTGCTTTGAATTCTCAGGGGCTAAGTTTACTGTGCTGTCTCAGCCATTTACCATCTTCCCTGTCACCACGGGAGTGAAGGCCAGCATGATCCTTGTTGTCATACTGAGTGCAGCAGCTTCTGCATTTGTTCTCACTCTTGCCTTGTGCTGGTTCAAGAAGAACAAAAGCAACAGTAAGTTTATACTTGCAGACTCCCTTTTTTATTTAACAGCTCTCCAGAGTGGCCACAACAGGATTCAGACAGTGTCACTCGGAGAAACTCTGAGAAGTTCATCAATTAACAGTATAGTTCATGGTTCAGGGTTATATAGTTTTGAGCCTGTAACATTTGCTTGAGTCCTGGCTGGAAAAAGTTTTAACTGTATGTGAAACATGATGAAAATCAGATTTCTATAGCACAGACAAGGAATTGAGAAGTTGCTATGATTTCAACGATCTGTTCCACCACTGCATTTCCCTGATAAAGAATGACATAGCAAAGTATTGCTGTGGTAAGGTTATTGAAAGCCTTGGTGTTGACCAAGGACCAGACACAGCTGCAGTGTGAATGTCACTGAGACAGCGGCACAGCCATGCTCACATCCCGTATCACACTGTCAGCACCATATGAGTAAAAGCAGTCAGGGGAGGGCTACAGCCTTTCTGGAATTGTCCCCCAAGTAAATCCACACCCCTACTGATTTACCTTAAGGTTGCTTTCTTTTTAGCATTGACCTTAAAACAAATATAGGTAACTCAAGGAGGCTTTACAACTGCAGAAGACAGAAAGTTATTTGTGTAAGAGAAGAACTGAAGATAAAAGGATATGACTGTAACTGTTGGTAGCTTTTTTGCCAAACATTCACCTTAAACTCATGGATATGTTGAAAATTACCACAAACTTGACCTTTCAGTTGTGCTAACTGAAGTTGGGACCTAGCCAAATGTACAGGTAACCCGTACAGGAGGAGCAAATGTACATCCCAGTTAATAAGACATCTCCCACGAGTTTCAAGACCTTCTTACTAGTTTCTCCAAACATTTGCTTTCAAGCAACTTTGCAAATCCAGGCTAAAGGGTCTTTCTCCTAAACTGCACCATGAGCACTAGGTCTGAATTACTAGTATTACTAACCATAGAGACCACAGGGAAAAGATTTTACTGAAAAGAACGGGTAGGCTCCCTAACAGTAAAACATAAGATGGCATGAACATAAAAGAACTCCCTCTGCTTTTGGGCAGAAAGAACACTTTTAGATTATCTGTAAATTCACCATAAATATATTGTTGCTTGAAGTGATAATTGCTGCTGAGCTGAGGATGGATTGAGAGTGATGCAACTGTCTGTTTCATTACAGAAACGAGGACTGAACGAGCTGATGTACCAAAGGCCAGTACCAAAGCACCCCATAAACAAGCACCGTCTCATGCAGCTCACATCCAGCCCTGCTATAACCAAGGAGAAAATAAAAGTGCTGTGCCTGTAGCAGGAGGTGAGACTGCAGTTCGACAATAAATTTATAAACAGACAGACATCAAAAGTTGGTTTAGGTTTCTTAAAAAATTGTAGGTTTGTATAACATCAATGGCACAGTTATTCTCAGGTCTATCACTTTATTACCTCATCCTCCTTCTCCTCCCTGGTATTTTTCTATTTGTCGCTTTCATGGAATCATAGAATGGTTTGGGTTAGAAGAGACCTTAAAGATCATGCCATTCCAGCCCCCCTGCCATGGGCAAGGACACCTCCCACTAGACCAAGTTGCTCAAAGCCCCATCCAGCCTGGCCTTGAACACTTCCAGGAATGGGGCATCCACAGCTTCTTGTCTCCTTATCTCCTTTTTATCTACTGTTACATATATTGTGTGAAATCTTATCTCCACTGAAGGCAGCAACATAATCCCCCTTCTGCTCCAGGAGTCCATGATTTCACCTAGTGTGTTTGGAGTAGGGCAGGGACCAACATTCCCACAGTGTCCCCAGCGTGCCTGCAGCAACAGGACTTCTCCCTGCTCTGGTCTCCAAGTGCTGTGGCAATAACTACATAGCTTAGAAATCTCTGGACAAATTTGCAGGCTGTAGAGGACAGCGAGGTACATTGGTGTAGTACCCATTTACACGGTCTCCATTGCCTCCACCACTCACTGGACCTTCATGCCATGCTTTCTAAGCCGTGAGTCCAAAATAGTACCCCCAAAGCAGCTCCGTTCCTGCCCACCCTCCCTCATGTGTCCCCCAGGGCCCCTGACACAAACACCCTCCTTCCACACATCTCCTTGAGACTTGTCTTTTCATCATCTGCTGATCAAACATGACTTCTTCTGAGGTCACGGAAAAGCAGACAGCCTCAGGGGCATGCGGCTGGCAGCATAAAGCACCGGCTTCCCTCGCTGCAAGTGTGAAATGCTCTTATAGTAGTTGGGTTGTGGGCTTTTTTTTTTTTTTTATCTCACTGCCAACAGTGCAGATCTAAGGGCATTCAGATAACCCCGCTGAACCACCCGTTCACTCTGTTTTGGGAATTGTTTTTTCCTCCTCCTTCCTGAAGTCTGTGGATTACATAAGAGGCAGGAAGAGGTGAGCTGGAGTTTTATCTCCTTTTAATTAACATCTATCACAAAAGCAGAGGGAGAGAGAGAAGGATAGAGGAAATTCTGCAGTTTATGTGTTTTGATATTTGCTGTGCTCCTCCAAAACACAGCGTTCAGCTGTGTGCCTTAGGATACATATCTGCTATAAATTCATTTTTTATCTAATTTGTCTGAGATCTAAGCTTCCTGTGGAGGTCTGAGATCAAAGGATCTGATTCTGTCTGATGTCGGCTCTGACACATAATGCGTGCTGACTTAGTTCTGTCTATAAACTCGCAGTGGGAGGCTGCCACTCTCCCTTGGCACCTTTACATAGTGAACTTTCATTTTGGCTGGGGAGGCTGACAGGTATAGCGTTGATTGGAGTCGTCATGTAAATAATTCATGGAAAGATTTTTTTGTCAGAAAAAGGCAATCCAGCCACTTAAAGTCTTTTAGGAATAGTTGCAAGACAAAAAGATTCCCCGATATGTTCAAATCTAAACAAGGATAACAATATCTTAAGTGAATTTAATACATATGACTTGGAAATGTCTAATGTTTGATTTCCCCTTATTTAAAGTGCTGTTGGTTTTGGAGAGAGAGAGAAGAGAGAGAGGAAATCAAAGCTACAGTCTTTTTGTTTAGTTTCTGCCTTATAGCTGTTCCCCCCATAAGAAATCCCACCCTTCTAATACAATTAAGTGTTTGGAGTCTTTATTATTAATCACCGCAGTAAGTCTTGCAAGGCAGAGTTTTTCTCTGTAGGTGCTTATACAGTGCAAAGTCCAATGGAGGTAGAGGCCCTGGTTGTTGTCCAAGACCAAGTAGCTGAGCATGGTGATGATGATGAGGAAAGCTTTATGCACAGATATACAGTATTGCAGGGAGAAGGGATTAAGATATTACCTTGCCTGACCTTGGCGCAACAAAAAATATCCTCAGCTTCACATAATTATCTCTCTTGAATTAAATAACTGTTGGTTGACTAACACATGGTTAACAGAACAGCACCTGGGGGTGGAGGAACATATTGTTTCTTTTTGCAGTTTATTCTCCTGGTTCATCACCTTCACATTTGAAAAAAATTGTATCCCATAACAGTTTACATTTCCTACCTTAAATTTCAAGGCCTTTCAGGTATTATACCTTATTGGTCCTTATCCTAGACTCCTTGGCCACTTGCCCCAAGAAATCTCTGTTGTATTTCTGAAGATCCACTCCACAGGCATGGTCTGCAACCCTTGCTTCTAGGTTGCTCAGATCAAATCCTCCTTCTTCCTTTCTGCCGGTTTGCCATTTTTCCCACCACGTACAAAATTTCACAACAATCAATCTTAGTTTTAATTCAAAACCACTGGTGGAATTACTGAATATCATTCATTTCAGTAGTAGTGTCTGGTACTGCCACACATCCCCATCTCTGAGAATTATTTCCCATATATAATTACTACCTCAGCTCTGTCTGTTAGCTGGTACTTAATCCAGTTAATCACATGCTTTATTGATATTGAATAGTTGAACCTAACACTGCCAACTCCACCACTAAACCATGTCCCTCAGCAGCACGTCTACACATCTTTTAAATACCTCCAGGAATGGCAATTCCACTACTTCCCTCAGCAGCCTCTTCCAATGCTTGATAACCCTTTCACTGAGGAAATTTTTCCTAATATCCATCTTAAACACTCCCTGGTGCAACTTGAGGGTGTTTCCTGTTGTCCTATTGCTTATTACTTGGAAGAACAGATTGACCCCACCTCGCTACACCCTCCTTTCAGGGAGTTGTAGAGAGCGAGGAGGTCGCCCCTCAGCCTCCTTTTCTCCAGGCTAAACACCCCCAGCTCCCTCAGCCGCTCCTCAGAAATTGAAATAATTGAAAGTTATGCATGTACAAGTTGAGAAAAAGCAGCACTTCTTAACAGGGAAAGTAAGTATAAGCATGAAAAAAATAAGAAAATTGTAGAAAAGAAACAGCAACAGGAGAAAATTAGTCCAGAAAATAGAGTTCCAATTAATGAATTATAGAAAGGAGAAGAGAACGAATCTCAGCAAAAGGTCTGAGAAACCATGGGAATGAATGGTGCAGCTGCTAAGGGTTCAACTTCAAGGACAAACCTGAAAAATAAGGACTGGTAACAATACATTTTCTGTGGTCATTTCTGATAAGGACCTATAATATATGCTGATGAATGAACTACAAGAGTTGACATTGTCCACTAACACATGACATGTGTAGACTAGGACCAGTTCTGGGTTTAGAACAAGTATAAATGGTTTTGGTCTGGTCTCGTTTTATCTTATTTTCAGTGGGGTGAGGGGGAGGATTGCAAGAATTTTACAAGTGTTTTTAGCATCCAAATGAAGCAGACTGCCAATCTTGCACTGAAGTGATAGCACACCCTGTCAACTCGGAAGCCATCTGCTGTAACACCACAAGCGATTCTGCCTCTGTGGTTGATAACCGTTTGGTTTATTAAGATGTAAACGTTTTTCCCTTCCACATGAAAAATGTATGGTATTTAATTTTTTTTTCTGCATTTTTTCAACATGATTTTTTAAACAACATTGCAGGTCACAGGCTTCGGCTTGAGTAGCATTCAAATGCTGGAAATCAAATGTTCTGCCTTATTTACAGCCTGATTCATAGGGGGTTAATACATTTTATAGGTAGTATTAAAACTATTATCAGTCTTAGCAATACATAGCTTTTTAACCAGCTGTATTCTATATACTTTATTATTAAGCATTTATTGAAATATTTGTTAAGCATCGGAAGAAGCTGTAGGAGTTGTTAGTGTATCAATAAAAACAAACCAGTTGTTTTATTTGCTTTCTTTCTATTCATGAAAACAGCTTATGATGGTTTGGTTTTCAACAACTTATTTCTGTTAAACTAAAATTTGTTTAGTTACAATTTGCAAGTTACAATTATTTCTCCAACAATAACTGCTTTTTCATTAATGTCTTTAACACATAGTGAAGATATAGGAGGGTAAGGAACATGAAGGTAAGGTCTTACATTTATTGCAAAGCACAAACAAGTCTTGTTTTCACAGATATGGAAGGAACTGGAGCAATGGGGCATGCCACAGGACAACTGGAGGACCTGAACCTGCAGCCCTGTGAAGCCAAGTCAGTGAGAAAGATGAGCACTGTCCAGTGTAAGACAGGTGACAGAGACACCTTTTCTTCTGCTGGGAAAAGTGAGAGTCACCAACAGGTACACAGAGTAACATCTCCTGGTGACTCTCTGGAACTACAGCAGCCAATAATCCCAGGTTGCTCCAGACAGAAAGATGTCCCCAAGCCTTCAGCTGGTTACAAGAAGGAGAGGGAGAAGACTGAACGGATGCCCAAATCTCAGAATGATCTTGGAGAACGTGTTGCTGTGGTGGCAGCAGAGGTGTAAGAGAATTGACATGAGCTGGTGGACCACTGACAAAGCAAGCTTTGACTGGCTTGCAGTCAATGCAAAGTTGAGTCTTTGTCTCTGTGGTCAGAGCAAAACATAAACATATTTGCACAGGGAACCGGACTGCAAAGCTGCACATGTATAAATGAACCTGTTACCTGGTGTTCCAGCCAACTGGGAGACTCTGACCATGACTGTGGTGTTGACCTTTCTTAGCTTCCAAAGCAGGGTGGGTGCACCCAAACCGCCTGGCGTAAATAGTCTGTCTGACACCTCTAAAACTCTCTCCAAGAGTTGTTTGGGAGAGTGATATCTGGCTTGCTCGGTCAAAAGCGCTCAGAGATTAGTCTAACAAGTCAACAGTGCAGATGGTTGAATTCCTGATACTTTTATATACTAGCACTGATGTAGTCTTAGTGTCTAGAGCAATGCTGATTGGTATGTTTGCATATAAATAAATATATATGTATGAATTTTCCCATTTCTTCCAATCATGCCTTTAGTTTCATTCAAAGAACGTCAGTATGTACATAAATCTTTTCCTTTTTCTGAGGAAATACAAACATGTATTCAACTTCCATTTCATTATGACTTGATCATCATTCCTCCCTTGTTAAATCTGTGCTGTTATTTTTGCTTTAATTAAAGTATTTTACTGGGCTAAATCTTCACCATGGCATAATTTTCTAACACTTTTAAATCACTGGCTTGTTATGAACACTACTCTTTATGAATGATAATAATAATGCTGACGTTCTTCGGTTGCTCAGAGAATTCCTCAATGCTTTGCTTTACTGAGCTGGAAGATGAGGAACTTTATTATGCCCTCTCTGTACCATTAAATTCTTGGTTGCAAGGTGGCCTGGTGGCACAAGATAAATTTATAGTCCTCTGCGGAAAAAATACTTAAGCAGAAAGATGAGGTTTCTGCCAGATCAGCAATGGAAGAGAAGGTAGGAAAACTTAATTTGGAAAAAAACCCAACAAATAACAGCCACAAACCAGTTTACTTTGAGCTGAAGGAGCTAAGGTACAGATTTTGGGCAGTGAGTTATACAGATTTATAGGCACAAAAATGAATTCACCAATATTGTCTCCTTGCTCTGTGTTGTGTCTATAAACATTATTTTCATGTGAAATCAGGCTGAGTTGATGTACGTTTCTGGCTGACTGCACAGGAGCTTTTCTGGCTTAAGACAGTCGAGGATGAGAACCCTACATTATAAAGTGTAATAGATCAGCCTTTCCAACCTCTTCTGTGTTACAGAAAAGAAATTTCTTACAATATTTTCTAAAAAGACCAGAATATTCCTGATGCGAATCAATGCGGTAGATCCCTAAAGCTCATGATTCGGGGTATGAATAAAAAGACATTGGAGAGACATCAAGGTTTGGTGAAATGATTTGGAGAACCTTCCATTCCTTCATAGCTGATATCCACTTTTGGATGCTTTCACGTGATAGAAACATGGTAGGATCCTTTCCTCCCTGCAGAAACACAATTTCTCCATCCCCTGAACTCCACTCCCCTTCTGTATTTCTACTCCAAGTAAGTGACTCTGTCACATCCAAGCAGTGCAAAAGCAAATAATATATAATTACAAATGTCAGAATGTAAGCAAATAATATTGAATGTAAATTATATGCAAACATTATACAACGGAGCCTAGTTTTTTTGGGAAAAAACAGACCAGACATTGAAAACAGTTAAGGGCTTTAATTAATCCTTTAATTTATAATCCTTTTGTTTATCCATACTTTGTTTACAGAATAAGTAATGTCTTGCATGTTTAGACCTCTAATGGAATGAGCAGGGTGAAAAAATGTTTAACTGCAGCATTATCGATCTTGATTTCCCACAGTGCTGTGCATTAGCTGAGTGGTGGAGCATGGGAAAGAAATGGGGCGAAAGTGAAATAAAACATCACGAAAAGTTAATGGTTGGACTTGATGATCTTAAAGATCTTTTCCAACTTAATGATTCTATGATTAGTGCAAATATTAAGTGAATCCTGAATAAGTATAAAATGTAGGGAATCTTGCGTCACGTACCAGAAAAAAAATATCACTGTAGCAGTCAGGGAGAAAGAAGATGTGGCTGAGACTTAGTGGTTGAAGAACAGAATTAAACCTTTTCTAAGACATAGTTGTTTTTAAACTGATCTCAATAACACTTGGATGAAATGGGATCCTACTGCTTTGTGGCTGATGGAGATTCAGAATTATTTTGAAATTTTTTCCATCTAGACAGATAAAGATAAAAACAGCCTCTCACTCTTACAGGGAAAGTATGGTTAGATAAACAGATATCCCAAGCGGCTCCAGAATGTCCTGGGCAAGGTAAAGAAAGACAATGTATATCTCATGTACCAAGCTAAAGGCTTCATTTTAAAACAGCTCGAATACGAGCTTGACCTGTGGGTCATCTGCATGTGACTACTGTCTTGCCATCAGTACTTTTGGTGACCCTGCTATAAACCCTTAGTCTTTGCATTGTTGAGTCTCCTTAATCCTTACACTATAATTAGGGTAACATTGGTTTCCACCTTTGCTTGGATGTTTTATGGGTAAGTTTGCGCATTGAGATATTCCCTGATAGGAAGATATGCATTCCAAAAGCCAGGGCGACAGCAGGGCAGGGTCGGAATCGAGTGGAAGGAGCCAGAGGAGGAACCCACATTGGGACACATGGGTTACCAAAGAGGGGTGGGGTGCCTTGATGGACTTGAGGTCGTTAAAGAGTTCTGGTCCAGCTGCAGGGCATTCAGCTGAAAATAATTCACTTTTTTTATACTATCAAAGTCCAGCTTCTGTGAGGACACATACATAAAAAGACAGCAGTAGGATTTCAGCTCATCTTTTCAAGGAAGCCTATAGGCCATGTCATGGCAAAAACCCATGTTCTAGGGCAGCCCATGTTCAGGCCAGCTCTGCGATGGACACTAGGCCCTTTCAGCAAATCTACTTGAGCTTAGCAAAGTGCAAACTTCCCTACACTGAACACCAAGGAAGCCTTCAAAGTTCCAAAATGAGTGTAAAAATCTCTGCATCTGCCTGTGCAGATCCATCCTCCGAGTCCCAAAGTCTTTCTTGACAGTCACATTAAATGTCAGTGAAATTTGACAAGTTTGGCTCTGGCACAGCCAATGGCAAAAATTTCATTAAGTTTGCTGGATTTGGAGTTTCCACCTGTTAACATTTTTCTGTAGTCCAATCTCCAGTAGCACTTGAATTCCTTTACCAATATCAATAAGAATGTAGCTGAAAGGATGCCTTGTCTGAATTCCTAGACAATGTATGGTCAAAATTATTATTCTTCCTTTTTTTTCCTCCCCATTTTCTGGAAGTGGTATTTTTTCCTCTTATGTCTGAAGTAGAGGAGTGTATTACAGACAAATTTGCCTAAGGCTTTGGGCCAGAGTTGATGAGACTTCACGAAGATACAGGAACAGGCACATGGATAGAAAAAAAGAAAGCCTGTGAAAAATTAAAATGACAAGCCTGGTTAGGGAGCAGAGATAACTGGGGATGTAGTAAAATTAATTACAGACTGGGTTGAAGGAATTGTGTGCCTAAGACAAAATTAAAAAAAGAAAAAAAAGAAAAACCAAATAACAGCAATGAGATTATAAACCCTTTCATCATCTCTAAACGGTATAACTCCCAATCCCTATTTATTATAACATTTATTGTGGCATTTATGTCTATAGGATGAGAGGTATCAACGGCAAATAAAGGAAGCAAGTGACCGGTCAAAAGGCTTTACTCTGAGCTACTGATTCTGCAATGAATAGCCTCATTAAGAGTGAAATTAGAGTCAAAAAAATCTTCAGTGGACTAGGAACTATGAGAGAAAACCATGCAGGAAAGATACATGATGTAACAGTCCAAGGGTGATTATGGGATGTTATAGGGGACTGTGTCAAAGGCCTTAGAGAAGCCCAGTTAGAATACATCTGTAGCTCTTCCTGTATCCACTGATGCAGTCACTCCATCATTCTCACTGGGTCAAACCTGTGTATGCGTGTGCAGGTCTGGAGACACCAAGAAGGTACCATCAATCGGCCACTGTCTCACCAGAGCATTTAAAAATTTCTGTTCTTAAAAGAAGATAAGGAAACTACAGTAACCATTCTGTTAGTGAGATTTCCAAAAAGGAAAATAGAGGGACACAGACAATGTTTTACTTTTGAAACTGGAAGCTGAAATCTCTTTTGAAGGAGGGTGAATACTTAGGGAAGAATATAACAAAAAGACAAATATAAAATGAGCCTTCCCTGGATTCAACCTTAAGGAATAAGAGGGAATGGTGGTTGCTCCTAGTACCCATTGGATGGACCTATTGTCCCTGACTTTTTTTTCTGAAAGTGTAGCATGAATGTCATGTTACACTGAATTACCTATATCCTGTGTGAAAAAAAATATTTCAGATTTTATTTTAAATGTTCTGCGTGTTATTTTCTAAGTTTTGTTGCCTGATAAATATAGGGAGTAATGCTTATTTTTCTTGCTTTTCTAAACGTCCTACACATTCTTCATCCCACTTAGCTCTTTTTCAAAATGAGAATATATACTCAGTCCTCCTGCAAAATACCTCCTTCCCCTTGGATTTGTGCAGTTAAACCTAATGCAGTGGGAGGTAACTCCAGTGTTTCCAAAAGGGGATTGAGTTTTCTCTGGGAAAAATAATTTCTCGGAGGCACTGAATGAAGAGTGAGACTAGGCTGAACTAGGATCCTGATCTTGGGTCCTTGGTTAGAAACCTAAACCCAGGTGGAAAATAATCAGGGGTGACAGGGTTTAATACAAAAACCAGCCACTTTCATTTGGGATCAGAAGGGAAAAAAGAAGAAGAGAAAGAGGTGACATGGCCAAAACAATGGAATGGAAAAAGATCTCTGCAGCAGCACAGGGGAAGATGGAGTGAAGCCCAATCCCGCTGTGTTTGTCCGAAAGAGGAGCTACATGCAAATGGAGCGTGGAGCATGCACTGAACTGCTCTGCTGCTTTGGGTGTAGGTCATCTAATTCATTTCCCAGTAGGTCATTTGGCCATCCCCAGGGACGGGTTAGGTGTGGTTGGATTAATTTGTGATTTCCCTCTCGATACACCTCTCCCTTACAGAGTACATTAAAGATGAAGCTGGTGCCCAGGACATGCTAGGTCTTGCAGCCATAAAAGGGAAAGATGCTAAAAATATCCCACCCTCGCTCTCCCTCCCCTCCCTTGACTGTCTCTCCCTGTCTAGGTGCTGACAAAAGTTATTTGTCGTATTCCCTTCATTCGGTGAGTGACAGGAGACTGGTGTCAAGTGAGAAAATGAAATGTAAATTTTATTAAACACCTTCTCATCTCTGTGTATCAATCCAGATTCCAGCCTAACACAGCAAATCAAATCCTGTCTTCACCAGGCCTGAGGGCACACAAAGAATCATTTCTCCTTAATACCATTCCCTCCTAGTAAAATATTTTTCTGTTTAGTAAATGAAAATTTAAAATGCAAACCCTATTTTAATCCCAGAGAAAAGATGTGCATTGCAGGGAGCAGGATGCTACATTTCATTCTGTTATGCCTCACGCTTCTTGTTTTCAGACACAGCAACAATGATTAGCTGAAGCATAAATTGCAACTCTCTTTTAAGACTTGCCCATTGGGACTTTTTATCTTCATGTCCACCACTGGGCTTAGTAGCTTATGAGTCCAAAGATGATTCAGTATCCACTTGTTTAATCTAAAATTGCATGGGAAATTATATGATGTACTGAAGTCTGAAATGCTATTCCCAAGTGAACAGCATCAGAAATTCTTTGCTGTTGGTCCTAAAACCTCTCTTTCTCTGAGGGTGAGTCCTAGTCCACTGTGAGAGGTTAAATTCTCACAAAAGGAAACCTTTAATTCAAGACTTCTTGTTGTTGAGCAAAATCATGGCTGCTTTGATTTCCTTGATATTCACAGACAGAGCATAAAATAATTTGTTTCTTTCCGTAACAGAATGAAGACATTTGTATTTGTTTATCCAGGCTGTTTAGACGTTGAAATTAGGACAGAGACAATACATATTTGAGATAAACCCTGAACAAAAACCCAAATTTTCCTTTACTCCCAAGGGGAGTCACAGGAGAATATTTTTATTGAAGTCATTGATTAACCAACCCTCCATCTTAATGTGCGATGCTGGAAGCACTGGACCATTGCTCTCTGACACCACTGCTCCTCAGTGGAGGAGCAAAACCAAGACCACCTACCTTTGATCTACACTCAGTACCCCTAATTATTGAAAGTTAGGTGTCTAATCTCATCTAACTCTCCCTTGTGCATGGTTATTATAGTCAGCTATGCGCTCGGGAGGGGCTTCATTTTGCTTTTCATACATGGCTTCTGCAGGACGGGCTGAATCAGCCTGTGGAAGTGCTTGTGTCTCTGCAGGTGTTAGCTGAGTAGCTTAGATGAGATGGTTGACTTCTAACCTTGTCAAGTGGGCATTTCAACTTAATCTGGCTATGCCCTTCCTACTTCCAGCGGGGTCTTTCACTGACCAGTTCCCAACTTATCATGAGTTATTTTCTGATGGGGAAAAAATAGCAGAGTGCACAAATGGAGGATCCAGGAAACTATGGAGGATCTGGGAAACTATAGGCCTGTCAGCCTGATCTCAGTACCGGGAAAGATCATAGAGAGGATCATCTTGGGAGAGCTCTCACGGCAAGTGCAGGGCAGGCAAGGGATCAGGGTCACCCAGCATGGGTTTATGAAAGGGAGGTCCTGCTTAACCAACTTGATCTCCTTCTATGAGCATGTGACCCTCTTTCTCGATGAGGGGAAGGCTGTGGATGTTATCTACCTGGACTTTGGTAAGGCCTTTGACACCATCCACCACAGCATTCTCCTGAAGAAACTGGTGAATCATGGCATAGACAAGTGTACCCTTCACTGGATAAAAAACTGGCTGGGTGGCAGTGCCCAGCGAGTTGTGATTAATGGGGTGAAATCCGGTTGGCGACGGGTCACCAGTGGTGTCCCTCAGGGCTCAGTTTTGGGGCCAGTCTTGTTTAATATCTTTATTGATGATCTAGATAAGGGGATTGAGTGCACCCTCAGTAAGTTCGCAGATGACACCAAACTAGGTGGGAGTGTT
>VXAK01005639.1:11207-101731 GCA_013399435.1 Arenaria interpres | reverse complement strand
TGGGGGGGTGTGATGTGGTGGGGCATTGTGTTTTGTGGTTTGTTTTTGTGGGTTTTTTTTAAGGTTGGTCTCGAAGATCTCAGAGGTCCCTTCCAACCATGGTGATTCTGTGATTCTGTGAAATACTGCACAAGTAAAGGTTTTGTGCCAATTTTTTCCTCTGAAAATAGTTGCTTGCTCTGTAATTGCTCCTCTCAGCAGTAACTCATCTAGTAAAAGCTTACCTTGCAGGTGGGGGTCCTGAGATTGCCTGGTTCCTCGACCTGAGGCAGCCCCTAGGAAGTTACATGAATTCAGTGCTTCACCCATCTCATGATCCTAGGATTTAACCACAAAGTCAGTCAGGGTTCCCGTCTTGAAGGTCCTGCAAGAATTGTCTACAGCACTTCATTTCAAGGACTCTGAGGGTCTATGCAGTCCCCAAAAACTCTGGAAAAAATTGTAATAATTCTAAAGAAAATGTTTTCATAATTAAAAAAAAAATATATATTGATACCTCTGGTATTCTTCTTTAAATTCACGTTTTCCCTTCCAAGAGAAATAGTAGACTCTTGCCAGCCCTAATCACTGCTTTTCTTAACCCCTTTTGGAAGAAAAGCTAAGTCATTGTCCATGAATCAGGGATAGATCACACGAAGCAGGGGAAAGTTAAGCAACTCACAAAAGCTTGCACTAGGAACAAGTGGAAAATAAATCAGCAAAGGCATCCATTTCCCTTGGCTATCTGTCCTTAGACAAATTCACTGCATCATTTTTGTTATCTAAGCCTGGTTGAGAGAGGAAAATGGAGACAGGCAACACTGAAAAAGTGATGCAGGGCAAGACTTGCAGCTTATGCATTAGGCTGGATATCAACAGTCCTCAGTTCAAGTCTGCATCCTGCCACTAATTCCCCTCTCCAACCTCATGCCACTCATTTAATGTCTCTGCCCTTCAGCTCCTCACGTGAAAAATGGGAGTGTAAATACAGCTCTTCTCCATACCTCGGTTTACTTTGTCCACTCAGGCTTCAGGGTCCCACACACTGAGGCTGTTTTTAATTAATTATTTCCAGGTGCAGCTGAATCCTGGCATCCCAGTTGCCATTGAAACCACCCTTGAAACAAAGGAGTAACAGTGCTAATAGTAACAGTGATTGTAATTGTAATAGTAGTAGAAATAGAAAGAAATAGAAATAGAAATAATAGAAATAAGTGTACCTAGACTGGTTTCACTTGCAAGGTGCTGAGGGTTAAAGGAAAAAAAGGAAAAGAAAAGCGCAGTCCGTGCAGAAGAGCTGTCATATCACACAAATTGTCAGCTTCCCTAATATCACCAATCCCTCCTTCGCCTCACCAACTTAAATTCTCCCATGCCTCAAGGTAGACGGCTGTTGGGACTCGGCGCTCTAGATACATCCACACCGGAGATCAGTCATTTCACACTGCC
Source organism: Arenaria interpres (assembly GCA_013399435.1). Taxonomy (NCBI): domain Eukaryota; kingdom Metazoa; phylum Chordata; class Aves; order Charadriiformes; family Scolopacidae; genus Arenaria; species Arenaria interpres. The sequence continues at coordinate 100,303 of VXAK01005639.1, read as the reverse complement.
AGTGGGCTTCTTTACTATTCTAATACAGAACCGATTGCACACTATGACTAATAATGTTGGCTGTATGAAAGAATTATTTATATAGAGACTGAGAAAGGCCTCCTTGGATTTCTAGACAGGACAGTCTTGATTTGGAGAGAGCAAAGCATAAAATAACTTCAGGGCCATTTCTGACAGCCATAGTCTCCAGGAGAAAAGCCGACAATTGGTGCTTGAATTTGAAGCTGTGGATATATATTTGCTGTGGCTAACCCTCTTCCCTCGTACCCCAGAGCCCCCCATCCTCAGAAATAAAGGAGGGACATCTAGTGAATGCCAGTCAACACAGGCTTATGGAAAATATGTCCTGTCAAACTAAAGTGATAGCTCTTTTCTGAAGAGATTACAAGTTCAGTCGACAAAAACGGCAGTATTCGAGCAATAGGCATCTGTGCGGCATTTGACTTGGTACACCATGACATTTTGATTACAAAACTAGGCAAAAAAGTGCACAAAATTAACGTGGTCCACCTTAAGTGGATTAAAAATAGGCTGGCAGCCTCCAAATGTGTTTATAGAAGTCTCTGCTGAGCAGGTCTGTTTCTAGTCTGGTCACAGAGGGATCAGCTTTTGTCTTGACGTTATTTTAGCAATGTTTTATCTATAAACACAAAGGTAATCTAAAAGTTGGTATTCAGCCAATTGGCTAATTGGATGGAGATTCAGGGCATGATAAATAAAATAAGAGGACAGATCCCTTATGTTGTGGGATCAGTGGATCAACTATATTCAGTCAAATGAGGTACATTTTATTATAATGATAGAAAAATTATACTTAAGGATATGGCTGTATTTACTAGGCAGAGTTTCTTTTCTGACAGATGGTGACTGAAAACAGGTTGTCATCATGATAGATAATAACTAAAGATGATTTTTGTCAGGATAAAGGTCTTACAAAGGAGCTAATGTTATTTTGCTGCATAGACACAAAGCTTTTTAAATAAGAAGAGGTGGCTTTTATTCCAGGATGGATACGGCTTCTGGTTTTGATCTCTGCAGTTCAAGAAGTTGTTTATAATTTTGTAGAGGGTTCACAAAGGAAAAACAGATGCGGAAAACAATTTGAACAGCAAAAAAAAAATAGGGATTTTAAAGCAGCTGAAACTTAAATGCCCAATGTAGCCAGCAATGGGTACCTGCAGAAGATGCCTCACCTTACATCTCTTACTCTTACCTTAGACTTACAGTGGAATAAAACACCTCTGAAAGTCTTATGACTTTATGATATGGTCTTAGTCTTATGATATGGTCACAGTCTGAAAACACCCGTAGGTGGAACAGAGTTCTAAAAATAAAGAACTTTTCTACTGCTTATACAAAACATTGTAAGCCAGGCAAATTCAGAGTGAAGATATCAACAAATAGTTTAGAAAGGTAGAAGCTGATTGTGGGAGATCTTTTTCACAATTTTCACTAGAAGACTAAATGTCATTTTTTAATAGTTCCTTCCCCACTTTGAGCACCTTTGTCAAAGGTCTCTGCAGTCATCTTTGCACTCAGCATCACCCTTGGCAGCAGACAGAAGAGAACAACATGATCCCTGAGGATTTCCTCTGGACCCTGGGCTGGCCCAGCAACCTCCTTTTGTCTTTCAGACAATCCCACCTCCTTTTCCCATCTTTCTTCATCTTCCCAAAGTGCTGGAAAGCTCAGGAGAGCAGGAAGTGTTGCCGGACAAAAGGAAGATACTTCTTGCAACATGGATTGTTGGGGGACACAGGAAGCGGAAAGAGGGAAGAGGGGCATCCTTGCTGAGGTGTGCTGAGGGAGGCAATGCCATATCCCAAAATCCCATACAATTAAGACTTTCCTACCTAATTACGTCATCGTAGAAAGCTTTGGAAAGCAATCTTTGAAAGCTCTGACTGCATTAGAAAGCCAAGGCGTGTTTTTCTTATGAATCTCAGGACTTGCTCTTCACAAGTTTCTCTTCAATGTGTGAGATGTTTCGAGTGAAGTGTTAAAGGCTGTCTCTGAAGAAACGTACATTACTGAAGAAAGTAATGGGTGTAGTAGCAGCCACCTGTGTCTCTTTTGGGCTGACTCCAAAGCCCATCCAAGTCCATGAGGTCCATTCTCTGGACATTATCTGGTCCATTATCTGTTTTAGATAAGGTCTAAAAGGTACATGTTGTTAATTTACTGCTTAAGTTTATACAGCCCCCTTTTAAAGCTATCCATTAGATTAGCTTCTTCCTAGATCTATAGAGTACAAAAGGTAAAATACAAACTAAGATGCCAAACAGTTTAGTAACACCAAAAATGCAGCTTAAAATAACCTTCCACTTTTGTAAAGTTTATAAGAACTATGTATTCTGCATTGAGCTTTATAATGGGCAGATTGGAAAGCCTGAGTTCAGATATAAACTTGTTTTTTAGATGAGATCTGGCCCCTCTCTGTTCAAATGGACAAAATGAAAAGAACTCACTTGCATTAAGCCATCAAACTCCCCCTCTGCTCTACCAAGATATGACATATATAAAGCTCATTAATATAGCTTAATAAAATAGACGTATTACAGGAATGATTACAGATTAGAATCGTATTCTTATATTAGGATTGCTGCAGAGGCAGCTCTGAAATTGATCACTACAGATATTTCAGAAATAAGAAAAATCCAAGACTACTGCACATATTCTTCCCACACCTCTTAGAATGTTTGGTTTCAGTGAGGCAAATATCCTTCATCTCAAGGTTTATTTATTGGTTTATAATATTCCTGGGTTGTATAATAGAGAGATGTCTACTAATACTCTAGAGAAAGCAGGATTTCTCATGAATTTTATACACATAATTTCCTTTGGGAAGGGCTGAGTATGATACCTCCTGAAGGACTCTGTGGAAAATTCATGTAAATAAGGCAAAATGGATTCATGGCTCCAGCCTGCAGTTATCTTGTGAATAGTGTTTTGCGAAACGAAAGCACTGAGGGCTTAAAACGTGGACATTTTCTTTGCACACAATGGGCCATGGTACATTTAAAGGACATATTCTTGCCTGCTCGTAAGGTGACTGATCAAGGTATTCACAGAGATAAATTTTGCATTTCTGGCACCATGTGAAAGACTCCTCCACACTTTGCAATGGTGAATTCCATTCAGTTTGGACTATTCAGTTTGAATCCATTCCAGATTCAGTTTGGACTAACAAGAGTCCCCGGACCTTATCAATGAAGGACCTTCTAATAGCACTGTCATCTTGAGGACTGGGTGTTTTATGCACCCTCTGCTTATACCTTCTGATCAGGGGGTTGTGTCATTTGGTCTATAATTATATTGATCTCTGCAAAGATACTTCTTGAACTTGCACCTCCATGAACCAATGACTTTGAAAGTTCATCAGGAACAAGCCCCATTCACCCTCTGCTGCTGGTACCAAGTTCTTCTGGTCAAGAACAACTTTAATGCTGCCCTGTGCAGTCTCTCAGCACTGACAACTTTAACTTTGCTTTTCTAATGTGCTTTTCAAACAAGAATATCCCCATTATCTCATAGATACAAATGAAGTCAGCCCTATTGTTTGGTGTGAGCAATGTAAGTAGAGATAAAGTGCATTAGTTTGCTCCTAGACACACAGCAGGGCAGAAAAAGATAGCAGTTATGGGTTTCAGAGTGTTAACCAGGATTTCAGTCTTTCTGCTTAGCATCCACAGAATCACATGGGGTTGGCATCTAGTCCAACCTCCCTGCCAAAGCAGGTCCATCTAGAGCAGGTTGCACAGGAAAGTGTCCAGGCGGGGTTTGAATGCCTCCAGAGAAGGAGACTCCACCACCTCTGTGGGCAGCCTATTCCAGTGCTTTGCCTCCCTCAAAGTAAAGTTCCTCCTCATGTTTAGGTGGAACTTCTCATACTCAGAATTACTCAGTATTTTTGGGTTTAGGCTATGTAAGGATCCTGTATCCCTATATTTCTTTTACTGATAGGCAAGCTGAGACAAGACTCAAGATTTTGTTTCTAATAAGACCTCAAAATCTTCAAGGCAACAGATATACCCTGAGTTTTGTTCTGTCTAACAAAATACCTTTTCATGGCTTAAATTCCTATTTTCAAAATGCTGCCTGGAGACCAATGCAGTGGATAAAAATAAAATAGAATAATGTAGAAATCCATATTCAGGACAAATAAGTGAATCCTCAGAGGGGGTAAGCAGTCACAGAGGAGCTCTTCTGATTTACACCAGCTGAGCATCCGATGCCAAATATCACTAATGAAGTCACCAAGCCAAATAATGCACCCATCCTATTCCCTTATAATCATTCCAATGCCCCTTACAGCTGTTTCCAACTGTGTCTCTGATCTCCTTGCTAAGACATTTAAATCTCCTGTTTCATTTGCATGGTTATCCAGTGAAATAGCTCCTAGTGTTTCTTTTCTTGTTTGCAAAACTGAAGAGAGGGGGGAGGAGGAAAAGGGAGGGGGGGGAGATGTAGAAATGTGAGGATTTATCTACATGCAGGGAAATTATTCAAATCTGACAACTTACTTTTGTTCCACAAGAGACTAGCTTGGAGGCTTGGACTCTCACAGGGGCAGATAGCCTTTTTTTGTAAAGTCTCACCATAATTAGTATTTCATCCCGTCTTGTTCGGCATCCAAGTGTTGCGCTGCATTTCCTTATGACGGAGCTGGCTGCACTGGAAAGACCATGGCTTTGTTTTGTTGACAGTGGGGGTTTTTTCTAACCTGTGAATAGGTTCTCAGGTCAACAGATCAAGAACTCTGCAGGAAAACTATCTGCAGGGCAGGTGGGCTGTGGAACAAAGAGTAAGAGCCAGTAGAGAACCGGAAAGAGACATCTTGTGATGGAAACATAAGAATAACTTGGCTCGTCCACGTCAAAGATCAATTTAGACTAGTGACTAATAGTGACTAGAGTGCCGGGGGAATAACAGAAGAAGCAGTACAAGAAAGATGGATATTTCCCTTGCATATTCCCCTGCTATCCTGTGAGCTGCAGCTCAGAGGAAGCCCAATTCTATTTAATATTCTTCTATGATTCCTTGCCATTTATTTGTCCTACTGTTTTTTTTAACCTGTGTAAGTTTTAAGTGTCATCTTGTCATCATACAGCAATGAATATATCAGTTTACTGATGTGGTCCTTGAAGAAATAGTCCTTTTGAATGTTTCAAACCTGGCTCTTAAACTATTTATTTTATACTTCCTAGTCCTTTTACTGGAGGAGAGAGTGAATTTTCATTCCCTGTCTACCTTGTTCCCTCTTCACCCTCTGAGCATCCCTCCCTAGGCTGAGTTGATCTACTCAGTTTTTAGTTCTGCATTAAAGAAAAGGGGACTGTGCATTGGAAGTGTGACATTTTGTAGGACTTAAGAGCCAACTTTTTAATGATGGTTCAGTGCCTGTAAGGAACATGTATATATTGTTTAATATCCAGCCCTAAACCCTGAACTGATATATTATCTTCAACTTTTACCTGTTGAACTCCATTTCACATATTTTCCACCTTACCTTTTTCTTTTACTTTTGATTCCTTGGTCTCCTTCTCCCACTTGAACAAGTCTTCAGTCCTCTCCCTACAGTGATTGTATCTGACTATGTAAAATTAAAAAAAAAAAAAACAAACCCAAAATAATTAAAAAAAATACCCGAGAAGTTTATTGCAAGCATCACCCTCATATGCTCTGTTCACTTTCATGCCATCTTCCAAATTTTTGCATTTGTGCTGATTCTGACTTTTGATTTTACCCATTTAGAAAGTGGAAATCCCATTTTTCCAAGGCAATTGTATCTCACAGAGCACTGATTTCTGCAAGCAATAAGAAGTCCAGTCCATGTGGTTCTCAAATCTCTTGTTCAGATCTATCATAAGATGATTGGAATATAATTATGGCTGCTTTCGTTTGGGAGGAATCAGCTAACAAGAGTTATACTCTGCAACATCCTAAATTCCTTTCACACTGCACTCCAAGGCAGGCAACATATATTCTTAGTGTGATGCAATGAAAACATCACTGTGGCCATAAGGCAGCCCTCACATTAGAAAAAAAAGAAAAAAAGAAAAAACCACAACAGAAAATTATATTCATGTTTTAGGGCCATGGAGGCATCTCATGGGATCCTGAGAAGCTCTAACTGTGATGGATTGTGAATTAGAAAGTTTCATTTCAAGGAGGGTTGTCTTCAACTGTGTAAACACAAGGCATTTCTGGGCTTCCTGATCTCAAAACCAGGGATCACTCCTTTACCCTTTCTTATTTAGCACTGGAAACTTATTCTAGATGTCTAAGATGAAAATAAGTCATTATGCTTATCCCAGTGGCAGTGGATAGTGGTTTTGGAGAGGAAAAAATAAGTTTTCTTTATGTGTGTGCTGAATTGTTGCACTGGAGAAATTGCAGCCAGCCTTGGGCTGATGCATTGCTTCTCTTCTCATTCTGAAAGGAACAAACAGCATTGAGGTTATTCTGTAAATAAGCAGCAGCGTGTCTCCAGGAAGGGAAGAGGAAGCACGCAAGGCAGAGAGGTGCTGTCCACGCACACGCACACATTGCTAAGGGGACCCTGGAAAGCCCATTCTCTTCTCTTGCTTTTGTCTTCAGTGGCATCACTTTTTTAAGAAGTAAATACCAATCAGACACACAATGCTGACAAAAGGAGGTACTCCTACAAGAGAAAGAAAAGGAAAAAAAGTCAGACAAAGGGTTGTACACTATTTACTCCCTCAGCTACACATCAGCATCGAATTGGAGTCTAAGAAGTGTATATTAACATTCAGCCGGCTGTTACTGCGAGCCATAATAGACACGAGCATTGACTAGACCCAATATTAGTGATGGTACTAGGAAACCATCCTTGCTTTTGGCTGCCTGAAGGCAGTAGTGATCCCCTGCTTGTCCTATCTGTCAGTCTATTTGATCTCCAAATGAATTGCTTTTGATAACAGCTATATAAATGCAGAACTGTTCCGCTGGGCCTTCTTAAATGAGACTCCTCTCTTTCATCTCCCAGTCATTTCAAAAAGCAGATAGACTTGTTAGAGGTTTTTAATGCAATGATTTATGTTTTATCTTGCCTGGTTTGAGGCAGCATTTATTTAGCACTAAATTCTTCCCAAGCCTATATGCAAGGGAGAAATGCTTCAACACAATATTTGGGACTTAAAATAGTGCGTCTATGTGTATGTGTACATGTCTGTGCATGTGTGTGCTCTGCTTCATCAGAGAGAAATCAGTGACGCACTTTCTTTTTAGGAATTCAGTGCTCCAATTCACTTGGATCATTGCACCTCCAGCCAAATTAAGTGAAACAGGAAGGAAACAATATTTGAAAATCATCTAACTAGTAGCGTTCCGTCTAGGGCATATAATGACCTAATGAACACTTTGGAGAGGAAGACAATGAATGAAATGATGTGTCTTTATTGGTTCAATAACAAGAAAATCTGTGACTCTCTATTAGTTATCAACATTTCTTAATATTAGCAGAAGCCCACACTATAGGAGTGGGTTGTTTACCTTTTGCATTTTTCATTTTCTTTTTGTTGTTGGATAAGAATATGCAGCTATTTGGATCTAAAGATCAGCTAAAGAGTTGCTTTTTAAGACTCATGTTCAGCTGTAAAATAAAAAGCTGAGGTCTGAATAACAGAAAGAATTGAGGTTCTTTGGTGAAATCCAGGAACATTCATCCAGACTCTGTGTGAAAGAATCAGGTAAAATTTCAGGCCTGGGCATTTTTTTTTTCCTTCGTTTCACTGTAATAATGGCTGCATTGGAGGTATAACTCAATCTCTTTATTCCAATTGTGAAAGCTTACATTATATTGGAACATGTGCAATGAGTGGAAGAGGAAGTTCTTTATAGAAAATTTGCTTAAATATCTTTGGGACGAGGATCCTATTCTCTAAGAGGACTAATTTTTGAACGTAATGAAGCTGGCTGGCCTGTCACTGTGTTATGGAGCATATCGTTCGCTCTAATGAGAAATAACTGATACATTCAAAAACCTCCTTTCTGCCATGGAAATAAATAATACAATAAAAGGAGCTAAATGAAAAAAGGAAAATATCTGCAATTTAAATAATCTGTTTAAAATAAGGTAATATCTTTGATGCAACAAGGAACTGAGCAGTAATAGGAAAATTAGCCTATTTTTCTATGAAATGATGAAAGGAAAAGGGAGATTTGGGTTAGCATCAGGAGAGACAGGATTCTCTCACATCTCAAGTTGGGGTTAAACATGAAGATGTTGTACAGGAGGCCTCCAAGAGACTATTAATTCCACCAAGTTTAGATACATATTTTACACTCTAGCTCAAGAGACATCTGTCAAGAGACATCTGAGACATTAGCAACAGGGGCAATTTAAGGATGTTAAACTTCTAAATAGGACTTCCTCCTTTCTTTTCTATTCCATGTGCTGCAATAGTTGGTTAAAAAATCTAAAGACTTGTCCGCAGAAAAAAGAGGGAAATCCTGAATAGCCCGATGGTTTAGAGAGCTCACAGCTGTTGGCTTCAGCTTAATTAACCCAGGTTAATTACTCTATCCCACTGGTTGGAGTACTTTTCCAGATTATGTGGATCCTTCCCCAGGTTTGTGTTACAACTGCAGTTTTGTCCTGCTGAAATCTGGTGAATGATCTATTAGTAGTATTCCTTACTTTCTATTACTTATGATGTCTAAATCTTTAAATCTACCCTGGAAAAAAATAAAAATAAAAAATAATTAAAAAAAAAAAGTCACCATGGAATACTTTTTTTCCCTTTTTAAAGTGTTTGTAAGAATTTGCCAAATTCAATCTACATCCTCAGATAGTTATTGCTGTCTTGGATTTGTAATTTTTAGAAAATGAAATAATCAGTGAAGCCCAGCTCTAATAGGTTTATTTTGTTAGCAGGAAAAAAAAAATAAATCAGTGCCTTTCCACAATTTCAGGATATAACATTTATCATATATATTTCTGCAGATGTTTGGAGATATGTCCCCTGGCTTAGGTACCAAGTGTCCAAAAAGACTTGAGCTGGTATTGCCTGTCAGGTGGCGAGTGACCGCCTTCGTCAATGCTACACCACAGGGCTCCTAAGCTTGAATTGTTGAGACACTGCAGCTCCTGCAAACTGCAGCCTCATGGATAAAATACGCAATACATACTCATCCTCCCAGCCTAAATGCTTCCAACCATGTAAAAAAAACAAGTAAAGAAACAGCAGATTGTGTTTCTTTGGATATCATAAATCTATCAATTCACTATTAATATTAGAAAGTAGTTTCCTGCCCAAGGATACTTGAAAATGCTGTAAAAGCTTTACAGACCTAGACTGTATTTGTATTTATGTTTCTATTTACAAACATTACAAACCCAGAAAATTCATAAGGCTTTTTTTTTTTTTCTACATTCCATTATGAACGGTATGAATTGCCAAAATATAAAAGTAATATTGGATCAAGGACCGTAGACACATATGGTTGTTGTCAGACATTTCCAGAATTATAAAAAATAAAAAAAAGAAATAGTTTCATTAAGTTTCAGTGGCCTGATTCTGCTCTCATCAAAGTCAGGATAACTTTTTCATTTTCATCAGAAGGAATAACATTGATGGTGTCCGTCAATTTTGCTCTAGATTTATATATACATATATTTCTTTTCCTGAATGTTTTTCTGAGCTAAGAAGTCTATAGAACAATCCAATCACCTGACATTTATTTCATGTAGAAATACCTCCATGTCAAAGGCTACTATTGCAAGGAACATCTATCCAGAAGTTGATAGAATACTCTCTGCTGCTCTTTTCAGGACCTATATTATTTTCATTAGAAAATGTTTTCAAAAAATCATTTTTTCTAAACATTTCTGTTCTTAAGGAAAGTGAATACTTTCTAGAAAACTTTTCTGTTTGGAGAACCCAGGTTTCCATTGGAACAGATCTAAAATGTTCATGGAAGAAAAATAGAAAACCTGTAGACAAAATAATCCATTTGGGAGAAATAATGCCATTTCTTTCAGTCCCTGTAAAAAATGTTCTCACTGTTATTCATGCTTATTTGCCATTTACATTAGTTTAGGAATAGTTAGGGATAAAAATATTTTGTCTCCTGAGTGTACCAGTGCTGTCCAAGTTAGCAGCAAGTACAGCTTTTTAGCAGATAGTGCAGCTCCGTTAATAGAACCATAGAATCACAGAATCATTTAGGTCTAAAAAGACCCTTAAGATCATCAAGTCCAGTAGGATACATTTGGTCCTGCAGTCCCCTTTAGGATGTGAACAGCTACACTGTAGTTAATTCCAGTGCTAGTTCTGGCATCTCTTCTTTGTGGCACATTGTACAAATTAGACTCACTCCTAGATGGAGGAAATTCCTGGATCTGCCAGGGTTTCTAGCCCCAGCAACTGTACTGCTTTGGTTATTGTGTCAGATTCAAGAGGCAGACAAACTGCCAAGTTAGGAGAGTGGTGGTGAAATCCTGACCTGGGAGGTCAAGGAAAAACTCTCACGGACCTCACCTGTTTTAGAAATTTAGCCCAGGTCTTCTGGCTTTTCCTAGCCTATTTAGACCAGTGTTAAATCTGCAACATAGACAAATTTAAGAATTACACTTCAAGGAATGGAAAAAAATAGCCAGGTCTTGAACATTAGTTAAAGTTAATATACAGATGTGATTTACAGAAGTCGAGTCAAAATCTGCTCTCAATGTCACTGATCTGAGTAACTCTTCCAATTTCTGCTTTGGTTTTTATTGACATGATTGAAGGCTACTGAAGCCTATTACCTCCATAAAAACTCGATCCAAATGCAGCTGAAACCAGAAAAAATACCCTCAAAAATTCTGGTCATCTTTGCGTCAGAGAAGACCAAAAAACATAGGCGATATGTGTCTGCTGTAAAGGGAAATAGTTCCAGAAAATATCCCCAGGCCTTGAAGCTCCACTGCTGGCAGTAAATTATTAGAGTGGTTTTGGCTCAGGAGAGATAGCAATGACGCCTGTAATCATTTCCAATATGCATTTTGTGTGGGGTCACACAGTGTTTTGGGGACCAAGAACTCTTATAATGAATGTGGCCGAACATCACGAGATGTTTCAACCTTCAACAAGGCCAAATGCAAGGTCCTGCATTTGGGTCAGGGCAGTCCCAAGCATAAACACAGGTTGGGCAGAGAACAGATGGAGAGCAGCCCTGAGGAGAAAGACTTAGGGGTGTTGGTGGATGAGAAGCTTAAGATGAGCCGGCAACGTGCATTAGAAGCCTAGAAAGCCAGCTGCATTCTGGGCTGCATCCCCAGCAGCGTGGCCAGCAGGGCCGGGGGGGGGATTCTGCCCCTCTGCTCCGCTCTGGGGAGACCCCCCCCAGTGCTGCCTCCAGCTCTGGGGCCTCAGCACAGGAGAGACGTGGAGCTGTTGGAGCGGGGCCAGAGGAGGCCACAGAGATGCTGGGAAGGCTGGAGCCCCTCTGCTGGGAGGACAGGCTGAGAGAGTTGGGGGGGGTCAGCCTGGAGAAGAGAAGGCTCCGGGGAGACCTTAGAGACCCTTCCAGTACCTGAAGGGGCTCCCCGAAAGCTGGGGAGGGACTCTTGGTAAGGGAGTGGAGTAATAGAACTAGGGGGAATGGTTTTAATTGAAAGATGGTAGATTTAGATGAGATATTAGTAAGGAATTTTTCACTGTGAGGGTGGTGAGACACTGGTATAGGTTGCCCAGAGAAGCTGTGGCTGCCCCATCCCTGGAGGGGTTCAAGGCCAGGTTGGAGGGGGCTTGGAGCAACCTGGTCTAGTGGGAGGTGTCCTTGCCCAGGGCAGGGGGTTGGAACTGGATGATCTTTAAAGGTCCCTTCCAACTCAAACTATTCTATGATCCTACAATTCTATGATCTGTAACATAGACATAACATAATTTGAGGTAAATGAAGTAATTAATTACTGCATGTCCCTCCTACTAATTTAGAGTCCAACATTTCACCATAAGATTCCGACTGTAACCATTCTATGATTCTATGATCATGAATTGGCTTCAGGGACAGTGAACAGCCAGGGCATATATAATTTACTATTAAATATACCAACAAGATTGTGATATCCAGTAGGAGGAGAGCGAGGGTGACCTAGGTATTCCCATTGGTCTTGTATGATTTCAAAGAAAAAGGTAAAGTTTCAAATCCTTGTATCAGATTTACAAAATATGAGGAAAGTGAACTATTGTAAAATTTCTGCTGTTCAGGAAGTTCAGGATCCAGAACAGAAGACAGAGACTTTCAGAAATGTTTAAAAATTATTTGAGTAATGAAATAGAAGCATTATTAATCAGTTTTGACAGATGTGAAACTGCAGCATAGAGAGATTAAATCCGGGATTTTATATTTTATTTATGTATACAGATATGTATATATACATATATAAATTTATATATGGGAGCTCCTGCTGTTATAGAGGACTCAGTGTAACTGGGCAAGTTTCTAAAGAGCACAGTATGCTGAAAACATGGCCTTAAGCACCACAATAAAAGCTGAGTGCTGTTGATGGCAATAGAAAAACATGAAAATGTTCCATTTGAAATGTCTTCTTGTTGAAAAATGTTTCTTAAATTGGAGGTTTTTTTGGAGGAAATGTTTCTTATGAGAAAAAGGGTTTACATTTTTGGCAATTGAAAATTGGCCAGAATTCAAATATTTTTTTTCACGACCATTGGCTTTCTGACAAGATTTTAAATACTTTCCAAGGCAAGGCTATCTGAAAATGCAGAAGCTCAAGTTTTTCTTTAAATGTTATTTTAGAATAAAACACCTTTTCTGCCTTCTGAATATTTGGCTTTTAGGAAGGCACCAAGGAAGTTGATAAGTTTGTTTGTTTTAAAACCTTATTGAAAAGGTGATGAACACTTCAAGACCCATATTTAAATCATATGCCCACGGTGCCCTAGAAAACAGTGGCAAAACCGTGAATCATGCTCAGCTCTTTGGGGCAGAAAGTCAACACCTTTCTCTTGGTAAATACCATCTGCCTGTCACTTAATACAGAAGTTCTCCTGCAATTTCCCATGGATATTATGGAGTAGAAAAACAGGAATAACAATTTGTGTTCTTCTGTTGCCCACCACGAGCTCAGAGCACCTCTGGAAGGGAATTTCCATACATGCCATCAGTGAATGCCCATTTTCACCAATCAGGAGAGAAGACTCCATTCTGGTAATATTTCTTTGTGTTTTGCTTTCAGTCTGCAAGAGGTTCAGGCAGCTAATTTTGAGTTGGAGCAGGGGGAGAGGAAGAAGAAGAAGGTATAACGGCACTCCTATATTTTCCCCTGTATAGCATCACTTATTAAAATCCTGTTGTCCTGACCATTGTTGTTGCCATTGAAGTCTGGTTTATTTACTTGAAAATCTGATTTGTTTCATTTTATTACTGTGTTTGCGAAGTAACTGATATCAGATTCTGCAGGAAAGAGCTGCCATTTACCAGCAGGCTGTGATGGCTCTGCCGCGGTCTGCAGGACCGGCTCCGAGGCTTGCTCTGCCCCGGGGGCTCTCGCAGAAATAAGATTACTGGCAATAACTGCTTCAACTGCTTTGAATAACAGACACAACTCAGAGAGCATAAAATTAGCATAAACACAGCATCAGTGTGTTCCCTCGGTGGATACGAGACAGGCAGGATATGGAAAATTGACTGAAATGGGGTCAGGCGCTGCTGAAATCCGAAAGGCAGGAAGCATTGCTGAGCAGAGAGGTGGCATTGCTGCTAATAAATAAATAAATAAAATGATAACTATGAAGTTTTAATGATAACACATTCAGAGGGGCGGATATTAAAAATGCAGTGCCAGCGTCAGAACACCCTAAATGTTGTCTTCCCAGGCAAATTACTCTTCACCATCCTTTGGCTTTCTACTCCTGACTGGGTGGAGGGAAGGGGAAGAAATAACAATAATAACAGCAATAACAACAATTTCCTGTAACAAATTTCCTGGTATGGTTTTTTTTTGGGGGGGCGGGGGAGGCGGGGAGAGAAAAGGCAGAGGGGAGGGTTCATGGTGATAATTTGAGAAGGATGCCCTGAATCTGTTAACGAGTGGTAGTGAGCATTTTGCAGAACTACTATCTCTTTATATTTATCAAATATTAAAATGGGAGATGCTTACTGACACATTCAATAAAGAAGTACATTAAGAGGGGAAAGCGCGGAAGCTCTGATTTTGCAGTTTTAATAATGAGATGTTGCAGATACCGCTTGCAACAGCTTTACCCATGGAGCTCTGGATATTCAAACCCTCAGACCTGTTCATACAGAGGCAGCTCGAACTAACACATCCTTCAAATCAGAAGTTCCTCAGAAACCCAAAGTACTGAAAATGACCCACAGTGAGAATGTTTATCTCATAACCAGCATGAGATTTGGGATATTGTTTTCAAAGCAGCCTCCCCTCCTTTGAAGAAGAGATGTCAGAGGAGGGTAACCCACGTTGGTGGAGCATAGGTTGTTTTCATTCAAGGAAGAAAACATTTATGACTCGGCTCCTGCTCCCCACTGTTGGGAGTTTGTCCTTCAGATGAAATGGGGACTCTCTCAAAGTCTCAGGATCAAAGCCCTTTATTAAGCCAACTTACAAAACAGAGCCTGGAACCCACTTTCAGGAAAGCACTTTAACACATAGGTGTTTCAGACTAATAAAATATTCCATATTTCAATGGAATGAAGAAGAATGAAGAAGATGAAGAAAACAATGATGAAGAAAAAAAAAATAAAAAAAAAAATCCTAAAATGCATGAAAGATGGTTTGGGAAGGTTGTTTATTTTCCTTTTCCTTTTTCTGCTTTCCTTTGCTTTTTCTCCTTTCCTTTGCTTTTTCTTCTTTCCTTTTCTTTTTCTCTTTCTCCACCTTTGCTCTCTCAATCCCTCACTCACACAGAGGCTTTTTCAAGGCCTTGGTAGGGAAAGATGGAGTGTCACCACATTTTAATCTTTACCTGAAAAATGATCTGTTGGAGATCAGGAATGTTACATGAGGTTTCCACAGCTACAAGAGGCACAGATGTTGAAGGGAAACACCCAGAAGCGGGCAACTTTAGTTAACAACCTTCGAGACAGTTAACTGTGAAGAAAAATAGAGAAAGATCTTTCTCCATAAGACTCTTGCATGCATAAGAGCAAAGCATGGCATACAATAACTTTTTGACCGAGGTCTGCAGTGAATTACGTAAGAAAGTAAGATAGAGAGCGAGATGTGGAGTGAGTTTTAACATTCTTGCCATAAATATTTTATTTTTTTTTAATTACTAGTTTCATGTCCTTTATAATTTCCTGAATTGAAATAGGGGCAGAAGAGTATCTGAGAGAAACAGTACTGCTAGCCTAGCCTTGAAAAAAAATAAAAAAGCCTGCTATTGTGAGATTTCAAGACCAACAAAATTTATGAGCAAGCTTTGGACGTGAAATGAAACTCTTGACAGTGTGCCCTTGTCTATAAAAATAAGCGCTAATGACCCTCTGTCCCTCCCTGGTAGATGCAGAGGAAAGGGCAAGTTTAAAAAGGCCCGGGAAACTATGCTACTTTCTCACTCTTAAAGGTGGTCCTTTCAGGTCAGAAGGAAGACATGTGGTTGTGGAGCATGGGTATAGCATGCCTGGGGACAAATAAAAGACTTTGTTCTCCCCAAGGCATCAATCCAGCATCTCTCACCAGCACCACATTCGTTAAACAAATAAGCAGATGAATGTACCATAAGAACATGTGAGGAAAAACAAATCAGACTTCTTAAATGTCTTGGAGTCCAGCCATGATTTTACTATGGAAAAAAACTTAATTCCAATCTCCTTTTCACAAAGGATCTTTTTCTCTCTTTCTATTGGGGTTAACCAGCATTTAATTGATTTATTCAGCAATATAATTGATTCTGATGACAGTGGCAGGACTAAACCCTCAAAGACTGTAGCTTACTGGTATGCAGGCTATCATGGTCCTCATTCATTTAGCTTAACTGCGGCTCCTGTGTTAGATGCATAGTTGCCCTAGGCTCCCTCCGTAATCAGTGGAAAAAGAGAGGCTTCTATGGAGAGTGGTGCACATTTAGCCTCGGCTAAATTGCTATCTGACAGCACTTTTCTCAGAGACTATAACTGGAATCTAAGATGACTATGTGGGATACTAGTCAAGCACCTAAAGTTTACTAGTAGAAATGTAACCTTAGTGGCCAAAACTGTCTCATTGTCTCTTGCTACATTCCCATCTCCACCTGAAACTCTTTTGTTCCAAACATAGATCAAAAGCATTGCAAATCAGACAATTTTGGGGAATTTTTTGATGATGCATGACTTCACATAACAGAACCGTGGTCAAATACAAAGGCTTGCAGGTTTTGTGATCATCCTCATCTTCATTTGCATTGACTTCTCACGTGTATAAAACCAGAAGAAAATTAGACCTCAAGTGAGATGACCAAAAAATGTTGAAAGTGGAATCACCCATTTTCAAAAATGAGTGATCTAAATGCAGAAGCTCACATCTCTGTGCTTCCTTTGGCCCATCTTTCACCAGTGTTAGTCATTTTTATATGTACTCTTTCCTTATTCTTAAAGAAAATAAATACAGAGCTTAAAGGAGATTTTAATTTTTCACTGAAAGATACATTTTAATGGAAATACCATATAATAAACTTCAGTTCTTTATGACTAACCAGCTTCGAGGAAATGTAACAATTGTTAGTCTTCAGTCCTCCAAATATGATCTTATTTTGATTTGGGACTATACAAATAAGGTTAAGAAGCAAGATGAAATTAATTTAAGAAATCACCAAGAATATACATTTCATAGGTATCATGAGACTTTCATAAACATTTTCAGAAGCTGTTAATGTTGCTATGTGACATCCATTAGATTTGAGTAAGAAAACAATTCTGATTCAGATAAGACTGACTAACGATGCTTAATTTTGAATTATTAATTCATACACCAAGATGCCAGTCCTAGAGAGACTTATTTGCATGACTTTTCAGCTCTCTTGACCCAAAATATATACTTTTCGTGGCATTAAGGCCATATATAATTTTTTTTCTAAGGCTAGAAACTTAGTTTGCAGTTTTTTTAATCCCCACATTTCTCGGTGTCGAAAATAATAGTTGAGCTTTCCAGAAGTGTTTAAAAAATTTTCACTTCAACAGCATTTCTGAAAAAAAAATGTTTTACTTGGGTAATACCATAGGAAAAAGAAATTAATTAGCCTGTCAGTCTTCAGAATGTTGTCCTGGATATGAATGAAGAAAATAAAAATATTTTCTAGTTCATAGGAATATCATGATGTTACATACAGTAATTAACAAATGCAAAAGATGTTGTGATCCTCACAATTAAGTTCTGGAAGGCAAATTTTTATTATTACATCTCAGTTCCATGTAATGGCTGGTTTCCAGTGATCTGGCTAA
Organism: Arenaria interpres; assembly: GCA_013399435.1. Lineage (NCBI taxonomy): Eukaryota > Metazoa > Chordata > Aves > Charadriiformes > Scolopacidae > Arenaria > Arenaria interpres. The sequence continues at coordinate 82,894 of VXAK01005639.1, read as the reverse complement.
TTCCCACAAATGTCTGCTAATCTTCCTTCATATAATTTTTCCTGTTGAAAACAACGCCAGCCTATAGTTGGCTTGGTACTAACTCAGTTATTAGAACAGAGGCTCGTAATCAGGTGGCACTTGGCCAAGATGCCCAAATCAACACCTTACTTATTATTCTTAGTCCTACTGCTTTTATAACAGTAAACCTCTTGGTAACGCCTATGTTTGGGAGAGATCAACAACTTTGGGTACATGCTGTTATACTGCCTGCTTTTATTGGATTTCTGGCTTGTATCAGGTAGGCAATGAGTCATGAGCCATCACAACTATTCAATTTTTAATTTAGTTTCTAGACCCAAAGTCTGTGGCAACAAAAGCCATCTATTCCATGTTTAAAAATCAAGTATAAGTGGGGAGAGGCAAGATTCTGCTAAGTGAGCTGTAGCACAGATACAGATGAAACAGTTACTTGCATTATTTAAGAAATGTCCACCAAAACAAGGACATCAACAAAACCAACAGGAATTGAATGTAGCCCAACATCATAAAGTGAGAGAAAGTAGCATTAGTTTATCCGTTATTCTACTGAAAGCCTGTTTTACTGTATTTTGTCCCAAATATATATATTCTTTACCACAAATATACATAAATTATGCTCCTTTTCCACACAACAGATGATATGTCCCGGTGCAAATTTCCCAAATTTCTCATTTCCGATCCTTCCTATAACATCATTGTTAATTTTTCCAGTAACTTCAATAACCAACATTTGCCTGAATTTATTCCATTGCCTATTTATTACAGGCATCTAGAGATGTTGGAACAGGGATGAAAACACAGAGACATTGTGCTATGAGGTTTAACAGACAAGCTCAGGAGCTCTTATGACAATACCTTTGAAGCTACTGTAACAGTGCCAAGAGCATCTTATTTAATGGCATTTCTGATACAGATCAAATAGGGTAGCAATTAAAAATGAAAAAAAAAAAAAAGAAAAACAGTTCAAATAATGTTTTAACTGGACATAGTTGGAAGAGCAGAGAGAAATTCTTGATTTCTGAAGCTGTTTTTTCTGTTTGAATCATACTTTTATGGATGCACCATAGTCAGCAATCAAGATTCCTTCCAACTTCTTGTCGGAGAGAGAAGGTTGAACCTGAATTCAACCTGAATTCACATTCCTGGAGTTCCATCAGGAGCTTGAAGGTAAAAAGAAACAGTTAAGTCACAAACAGTATCATCAGGTGCGTTTCATCTGCCCACAGGTATGTTTCTGCAACTGGACATCTGTGTGACTGTAGCTGTATCCCAACTTCTTTGAGAGTCAATGGAGAAAAGGAAAAGCTTGCATTTCCTTCTGCCCTAAGGTGCTTCTAAAATACACCAGATGAATCACACTTATTTTTCTGCACTGCGTATGATGACAGCCTTGGCTGCCCCTCTCAGCCATAGCTCCTGCAGTAGAGAGTGACAGGAGGTGAATCCCACTGTGGTTTCAGATGCTAACGGGTGTCAGGCTTGAACCAATGCCTCAACCATTAAAATCTGACTTCAAAATATTGCCCTCCTTAAATTCTAGACACGTAGATTTCTTTACCTAATTTTAAAACACATAATTGTGGTGTTTAAATTAGGATTTTAATCTCTGGGGTTTCTTCTAAAATCAATAATGAGAAGTAAGGGTACTTGGAGTGGATGAATGATCCCTTTTTAAAATACGTATCCGAGACAGGTTAGACAAACTGCTCTCAGAAAATGCTTCTTTCTTTCTATTGACCATAAAGGGCTGTTGGAGAAGAAATTTGGTATGACATCTTGATTTTGAACACATGTGCTTCAACCCCAGCCAGCAACTAGGACCATGCAGTATCTCAGCTGAAACCAGGACAACAGACTAAAACTAGCCAAGTTTAATGCCATCATTGACTTCAGTGGGGATAATTTAGGTTTGAATATCTTTAGTTCTTCTTCTACCATCACAGCAATGTTCTACCATTTGTGGAAAAACAAGAAATGAAGCCCAAGGCAACGCACCGATCACTGCCTTGTGTGCTTTGAAATTGAAGGTGGTAACTGTCAGGATGTCCAGCTATTGATCAAGTGAATTAAAACAGAACAAAGTTAAGAACTTTTTTTGTTGTTCTTTCATTAACTTTCTTGCTAAATTTCCTGGCTCTGTGCACGTTTGCTGAGATCTGAACGGGTTCCTTCTGTATGCAATGAGATTGACTCCTGCTGAGGCTCTTACATATTTTATTATTTATTTCCTAGTAATTAGTCTGAACCACTGACTCAAACAGAACTAGCCAAGTGAAAAAGAAAATATAACAAAGTCCCCCAATATGTTGTCTTTGCCTGGGGCAATAAGCAGCTGACGGCTAATGGGACAGATGATGCTCCTCTTCTCAGTTCATCCATTTAGCTGCTTGTTTAAGACACAAGAATGCCTGTGTGCCTTGACCCACACTTTGGCATTTAAAACTTTCATATGTGTTCTTGGGAAAGCTGGACAGATATTTTTTCTGACCTTTGGTAAACATCAATTTTTCAGCAAAACTTGAAAACTGAAGTATTTTGCTTTGGAAATACAGACAAGTTACCTTTCAAAATCAGGCTAGATGTCCCTTCCTGTGTTTCTCTGGTGATTACAGGAGTAGCTGCATCTCTGAATGCACTGCAAGGTCCTTACCTGAAAAAGTAAAGAAGTGGCAAATGACAGTCCCTCCTCAGCAAACATTGTGGGAGATGCAGCACAGAGTTAGAGAGGGAGGAGAGCACAATCTGAATTTTGTAAGCCATGATGTCATGCATTAATCAGGCAACACAAATTGATATTGCTTGGCGGAGGGGAAAGGATAACACTCTGCAACCAGATAATAACCAGATAACAGCGACTATAGTTGCTTCTGGTATCTAGCTTCCTCTCCTGGGACAGATGTCAATCACTAGTGACATGACTTGCCTACTGGAGATGCCTCTGTCCTCTCTGGGAACCAGCCTAGACCAGATGCCTGAGTTTAACACAGACGAATTTTGATGATGTTAATCTGAGTCTTAATCTGTTAGTTCTGTCAAAGTTGGGTAATGATCTGCAATCTGGGGCCATAGATATCTAGTAATTTAACATGGTGTAGTTAGTTACTGAGGGAAAAAGCATGGACACTCCCTTAAGCTCTTGGTTTACCAAAGGCTTTACACACTGGAAGAAATTCCACTACTAGTCCTTATCTAAATAGCAGCTAAGTATAACTACTAGAAGGTGGTTTATATTAACAACTTCAAGGCACAGTGCTTCTTAAAAACACATCAGCTGTCCCCGCTGCACAAGTCATGTGTCCTACCTTTTTTTTCCTGCTCCCTGCCCTCTGGTACATGTCAGTTTTGTTCCTGAGGTCAAACTGAGTGAGAATCTGATGGCAGGAATCAACACTGATTTCCACATTGACTGTGTTTATTTCTATTCATTCCCTTGGGGACTTTGAGGTTTTGTCTGTTTTGTTTTCTTCTCTTCTCATTTTCTTCCAAGGAACTTTACGGCTCCCTGTAAGGGAGACGATCCAGATTTCCTTGCTGGCAATGGGAGCTCGGGGGCTCCCTGAAAATGTTGGAAACTGCTTTCCAGAACGTTTGTTTAAGAAAAGTGAGTTTACACAGCTTGTCCTAAGTGCTTGCTACATAAAAGGATTTGTAACACACAGGTATAAAATACCTTCTCAGTCTCTCTTCCAGAGTTCCAGTACTGTGCTCAGCGTACAAACTCTTACCCCTATAAGGCAGAAACTGGCACCAGAAATTCTATTAAAGATCTACAGGAAGTTTTCTCAGCAGTGCAATAAAACATCAGGATCCACAAAATCCATAAAATGGTGTCGATATCTCATAATTGTGCCTACACTACAAGATTCTCTGTTTGTTCCTCTAAACTCCATTGGACAGGAAAGTCCCAGGCCTCAGAGAGGAGGTGCTAATTAAAGATCCTTTTATGTCAGAAAAATTTGTAACTGGACAACTGGTCTCCTTTTAAAATGAATGAGATCAATAAATCAAAAGGAAATGGTGAAATGTCGGACTCTAAATTAGTAGGAGGGACATGCAGTGACTAATTACTTCATTTAAGTCAAATTATGTTATGTATATATTACAGATCATAGAATTGTAGGATCATAGAATGGTTTCAGTTGGAAGGGACCTTTAAAGCTCATCTATTTCCAATCCCCTGCCCTGGACAGGGACACCTCCCACTAGACCAGGTTGCTCAAAACCCCGTCAAACCTGGCCTTGGACATCTCCCGTTATAGGGCTTCCACAGCTTCCCTGGGCAGCCTGTGCCAGAGTCTCATCACCCTCACAGTAAAGAATTTCTTCCTAATATCTCAGCTGAATCTCCCCTCTTTCAGTTTAAAACCGCTACCCCTTGTCCTATTGATGCAGGTTCTAGTAAAATGTTTCTCTCCATGTCTCCATCATTCTCAGGAACTTCATGAACTGTATGGCTGTCTAACTTAAGATGCTACATTTTCAGAGTGGGTGTCTGCAGCAAATCTTGAAAAAGTCAGCCACTCTTGAGAGTGACCCAAGTTGGGTAAGTAAAACTGGAAACACCTGAAATCAACAGCAAAGTATGAAAAATTCTGCCTGTAGACTACCCCCACAGTAAAAACTGATCTCTTAAGCGAAACGGGAAGAAGGAAAGGAGGTTTTATGCTCCATGACTTCTTTTTGTCTGCTTGAAAGAGAGATAAAAGCAGGGAATGTAATGATTTGGTTCTGATTGGAAAACTGTGCCATTCTTCCTCAGAAGTTCCTGCCCTCCTCCAATCTATTTTCTCAGTTCTCTTCCTCTTCCTCATGAAGTATACAACAAGCAACTGACTTAGAAAACAGTGAGCTTTCAACATCCTCCTTAATCATGAAACTCGGTGATCCCTGTTCCCATCCCTGCCTTCCTCCCTTTCTCCCTCTGCAATTTCACTGCCCATCACTTTCCCCAGCCACACAAACCAGACCAAACTCCCAACGTTATCTCTTGCTCCTACAGCTTTGCCAACTCTCACTCTCATACTCATTTTTGTTTTGCAGTGCTCCTGGGACACATTTTTTTTGTTTGGATTTTTTTTTTTTCCCACCTCCTTTTCTTGTTTTTCTGTGTAAGCTGAACTGCTGAAGACACAACAAAGTCGTCAGATTTTGGGAGATCATCACCCCCAATCACCTCTCTCCCTATAAACAGCAGGTTGGAGCTACCTGGCCAGAACAGGCTCTTACTTTTGCTGTTGTATTCTATGTACTGTGACTGCTGCCACCAACAGGTCGTTCAACAAAAATGAGACTTTTTTCCACCCACCCGAACAGCCAGGTCTCAGAAAGAGATAATGAATAGATAAGAAGAATTTACATTCTAATGTCAGTTTATTTGCTGTGGGAAGGTTCCTTCTGTACAATCTCTCACAACTCTCCCTCCAGATGACTTAAGCAGAACATGCTCCTTTTTTCTCATCCAGATTGCAAGAGGCATCTGAAACCTGTATATTTTAAATATGGCCATTTTATACAAAGCACAAAGAAAAATGCTTAAAAAAGGACTAACAAAGAAAATGCAAGAAGAAAATTCACCTGATTCACTGAAGACCTAAAATCACTATTTTTAGTGAAGAAGTTCAGCAGTAAAATCTGTTTCTCAGTGGCAAAAAAAGGCTGTTTTGTGCCTGTGAGTCCTTCTTCAAGAGCTACTGCATGATTATTGATTTTCTGAAACTGGTTGCCTCAAAGTAAGAATGCTATCATGAGCTCACAAGTTGCAGTACTGTGTTAGTACAAAATGCTGAACATTGTTTTTCACATGCTTTAGGATTTTTATGGGCCAGTGTCTAAGTTTATCCCCAAAAGTTTCAATAGCTTAGTTTTCTCAAAAAGAATCCATTTCTTTATATCGTGAGAAAAACAAAGCCAAAACCTTTTTCCACTATTGAAATAAGATGCAAAAGGACATGGAATATTCCCAAGTTGCTATTCAGTATCTCTAAAAAAAAGGAAAAAAAAAAAAAAGGAAAAAAAAGCTCAAGAAATTAGGAAGAAATGTAACTGAAATAAAAATGTGGACATAATTGAAACTTTGTATACAAAGGAAAAGATCCAATCAATGTACTGCTTGTTTGGAGAATATATTCAAACTCTCACTTGCAGTAGTAAAAATCAGAGAATTGGAGTATTGCAACTCTTAAAAGTCAGTTTAATTTCTTTCTTTTTTTTTTTTTGGTTGTTTTTTAAGATACTTGTGTCACTACATTTAGTGCAATGAAAGCTAAACTGAAGAGTTCCAGTTTGAGACTGACTGGTTTGCAGGGTTCCAATCAGCCCCAGACACATTGAAATTCAAAGCCCTTCAGAATAGGATGAAGACATGTTTATTTTCATTTTGGAAGGAATGCTTCCCATAAAAATAACTAGAATCTAAGTTGCTATTCCATGCTGTCATTTAATTTTGTGGATGAGAATTTAGTACGGGAATTAGAAATCTTGTGGTTCATTTCTTATGTTGTTGGGATTAAGGAAATTATTGTGAAGGAAGGCAGCATGAGGGCATAGAGCACAACAGACAATCTGAAATGATTCTCTATTTAATTCTGGAATAACAGTGCTAACACAAGGCACTATTGTGGAGTTGCCATTGGACTGGAGCCTATTTCATTTGGTTTCCATATAAAGGGAAATTGCTCCCAACTCCCTCAGGCAGCTTTGCAGATCTGCTCAGGGATACTGAGGAAAATTAATCTGAATTAATTTTTGAAGTGGATTAGTTCAACTAAATTAAAATGCTGTGTGGACTCCCTCATTCAGAATTAAAGGGGCTTTAATTCAGTTTTGCTTCATTCAGTTTAACACTGGGTGAAGCAAGACAGAGTTTAGGTTCCCTTAAAATTATGTCCAACTGAATGCACTTTAAATTCCCAACTTCAATTAATTTGGAATTATTTTGCTGACTGTGCTTGCATAAACAATAATGTAATGTCCACGAAAGGCAGAACAAGGGATGCCAAGATCGCTGTTGGTAGATGAGACGTGGATAACGTGGTGGATTCCTTTCCCACTCCAGTTTCTCTCAGGCTCTGCTCAGGAGGACATCTCAGCCCCATTGTATATTCAGTGTCAGGGTCTCTTCTCAGCCTGCCTAATGTAAGGGTTATAAAATGTGAAAGTGTGAAATGGACTCATTTTCCAAGCTTTTTTATTCAGTGAGAGGATAGTTACAGCTTCCAAGTCACCAGTGACGTGCACTGTATTTGTAGTGTTGGCTTTCTATCCTATTACAATTCTCCAGAGCCTTCTGTTCATCTCACCTCTTCAAATTAATCATTATAATAAAAATTATGGACTATTTTAAGCATAGAAAGCAGCTACTCACCAGGAGTGGGAGGAGCAAAAGAGAAAACCAAGACCTTATTCAAATACTTTGGGAATGCAAACGGACCTATTTTCTCATGAGCAAATTCCCCCCTTTCATAGATGTGAGAGACCATGTTCGTACTGATGGTGGGGTATTGCTGATACACATCAACAAGAAAATAGGGCATATCAACTAAAAAAACCCTGACTCACATTAAATCAATTAAAGGTATTCTCCATCTGGTTCTACCCAAGGGGTTTGTACTGATTTAACTAAATTGGTTTCTAAACTGATTTAGTTAAATTGGTGCATAAACTGTGTGTAGAACAGCCAGAAGTACAAAAGAGTCTAAGTAAGTCAAACAAATCCAAGTGAGCATAAGAGGCACCAGGAAAGAGCTGGGGAAGAGACAAGGTGGCAGCATAACCTTTAGGGGCTATGTGGAGTGTTTCTGGGCATGGATGTAGATCTGACAAAGATATCAACATCTGTCTGTTCCCACACTGACTGTTGACCTCAAAGCACTGGGACATGCAGAATGGAGCCTGGAAATCTGAGGAACATGTTTAGAAAGATCCAAAGTGGCGATGTTGAAGCTGTCTGCTTCACTTCAGCAAAGCAGTGCTGACCTACAGAAAACAAACCCAGAGGGTGGCAGAAGGTATAAATGGCTATATTTAGGATGATTGGATAAGAGATGTGAAGCTTCAGACATCAGGTGCAACAGGGAAGAGGTAAAGACAAGAACTGTGCAGAGCTGAACTTTGGTACCAGGAGATGGTATTATGGCTAAAACTATTCCTAGACGAAGTTCAGATCCTAGAACTGTTGTTGATTCTTCTTAACTGGCGGTGAAGACATCATTTTGGGCACTTATCTCAGTGCATCTGTAGTGGCCATCACTGCCACTATTGTCAGTGCAGCTTTGACAAATGAACTGAACCCCTTCATAGCCAATTCCTGGACGTATTTTGGAGGTTAGCATGAGCTGTGGACCATTGCCGGTGGACAGTTTAGGTATGATCACCTTATTCTAGAAGCTAAAAGTGTTTAATTGCAGACTCACAACCAGACAATGGCAGATGTCTTAAGAGCAGAGTGTGTCCTGAAAACATTTAATTTACTGGTACAAACACGGCCTTTGTGCCTCAGCTCTCCAATTCTAAAATGTGTTATTGTTTTGTATGTGTTTTGTGTACTTGTGTATAGCTCAGGGAATAGGAGGTGGAATAGTGAATTGTAGATATCAGGGATGCCAAAGACCTATTAACATTAATTTTGGCTCCCTGTCCTGTCTTGCACCAAGGGAAGAACCAATCACAGATCATATTTTTTTGAATGAGTTTTTATAGTGTGTTATTCATCTCACTTGAGTTAAGCAATAGATGAAGAAGTTCTTATCAGCATCATGTATCATTAACTCCCAGAACTGTTTCACCAAACCACCCTTGGGTTCTGAATTGGTATTACTCCTGCAATAAGTGCCAGCATTCTCTCCCTCTTTTTGTGTCTTTACTAATGATAATCTCCCTGGGTACATGCCAGGGTTTTTCATACAATTTCTGGACAACACTGAGGACATTATCAACATTTGTGATGATGGGAAAGAGAGGAATTATGCACAGTATAAAATTTCCTGATGCTTCTGGATGTTTGGAGGTGGCATTCACATGACCAATACTGTTTCTTTTTTGTTCAGGCCTCATAAATCCTCTGGTTGACACATTGCAAATGCCCATGAACATATTTGGGTCTCTCTGCTTCCCGTGCACTTCAGCTTCCTTCCATGTACTGTTGTACTGGATACACACAGTGATAAGTCCATTCAAAAATGACCACAGATGAAAGCACTCACCGTCTGGACTTTCAGCAGCTTCCTAGAGTTGGCAGGCAACCAAAGTTTCTCAGGTGGCTTAACGTATGTCTGAAAGATGCTGAGATATAAAGTAACTGAGCTCACATGTGGACTTATAGCAGATAGAACCGACATGAGTTTGTCAGCACTCAGACAGAGAGGGTAGCTTCCTAGCTGTACTGGTTTTGGCTGGGGTAGAGTTAATTGCCTTCATAGTAGTTCATGAGGTGCTATGCTTTTGATTTGGGACCAAAGCAATATTGGTATAACCAGGATGTTTTAGTTACTCCTGATTAGTGCTTACACAGTATCTAGACCTTTTCTGCCTCTCAGACTGCCCCACCAGCAAGTAGTCTGAGGGTGGAAGAGAAGTTGGGAGGGGAGACACAGCTGGGACAGCTGAGCCCAACAGATCAAAGAGACATTCCGTACCATATGATGTCATGCTCTGCAATAAAAGCTGGGAGAAGAAGAAGGAAAGGTGGGGGATGTTGAGAGTTATGGTGTTTGTCTTTTCAAGTAACTGTTATGTGTGATGGACCCCTGCTTTCCTGGAAATGGCTAAATATCTGCCTGCTGACGGGAAGTAGAGAATAAACTCATTATTTTGCTTTACTTGCAAGCACTGCCTTTGATTTTGACTGTCTTTACCTTAGCCCACAAGTTTTCTCACTTTTACTCACCCCCCTGAAGGGGAGTGAGTGAGCGGCTGTGTGAGGCTTAGCTGCCTACTGGGGTTAATCCAAAACATTAACTCAAGCTGTTCAACCCCTTCTCTTAGCCATGCTAGGTCCTAGTTCAACCCTCAGGCCATGAAGGCTTCGCTAAAGGATTACTACTGAGGTATGAGTTACTGTGGAATCTTCTTCAGTCTTTCTTACCTCCCCTCTGCCACATCAATAAAATATATGAGCAACTAAAAGAACAAATTGTGGAGGGTCCATGGACCAAATGTTCTCGTCCTCTTGCTTGTCTTCTCCCTCTAGAATAACTCCCCTGTGCAACCTCAAACATCCGATAATAATTAACGGCTATAGTCAGCTGGTGAAAAGCATGTCTAAGAGACAAGCCAATTGCCCTGCAAGTAACTCTTCCAACTTTATTTTTTGGGGGGTTTTAGCACTCAAGTTTCGGTAAAATCATTAGGCTGTAGAATTAGAGATGTCTTTAATTACCACCGAAGCACACAGATTCTGAGTTGTATTTGTATGCTAACCTACACCTGTACATGAGTCCCTGCACACTCCTGAATGTGACTTTGTACATATATGAATTGTCTCCAGATGCAGTTTCAGCAGGATATGAACAAAATCTTCAGCCTTATTAGGTTTAGTTTAAATAAAAATTTCCTGCTTGTTAAGTTTCTGCTGCCACCTAAAGTAAGTACAATCAACTCAGGAGGCTCAGGAATAAAGAATTTTGGCAGCCAACTTCTTAAGAGAATAAACTTTCACCCTAACTCAGTTAGAGTTCATGGCTGGGAGTCAAGACATCTTGGTTTTTATCTCAGTTCTACTCTGAATTTATTGGGCTTGATTCAGATCCAGGTACATTAACTTGGAGTGAAGGTATCTAAAATAAACTGAAGGATGTAAGTGTTCCTTAAGTCCTGTGTCTTGTCTGCCAGGCCCATGAAAACAAGTCTCGGACAGTTTAAATGGCACAAAGTGTCTCATAAGTATCTACACAAGTAGCTGAATCTCCCTGTGATTTCTATGGACTAGAACAGGAGCTTCAACACATAGTTCACGTCTATACACATATGCAAGTATTTAAATGCAGGTGTTTGGACCTGGAGCTGAAGCCCACTTCTTGTGTAATTTTTGGAAAATCAGTTAGTCCTTCTGAATCTCTGTTGCCCATTAATAACAAACAGATGATATCTCCACAAATGTCTACACACTTTGTCAGGCACTGGATCTGTTTCCTCAGAGCATTGCCCAATAAAGCCCTAGGCAACATGTCTGTTATTTTGATGTACATTTTTTTACATGTTATTGTGAAAAAAACTGGTGGCCCAGTCCTAGACCCATGACTCCATCAAAGCCTGTGCTACCCATACATAGGATAAGATCCCTCTCAACAGAGTTTAGGGGCAGAGAGAGTGACCATAACACACATAGCCACTGTCAAGTTTCTTGGAGAGATCTGAAAAGTAGTAATGCTTGGGAAAAACTCACATTCAGTTCCAGCACTGGTTTGTATCACTGCTGTTTTTCCTCGACAGGTTGTATAGCATGTAAAGATGATGATATGCATCATCCATAAGCCAGTGCACTAACGCCTTGTCCCAGCAAGAGACCCCCACCAGCAGGAACTCCTTCCAGCCTCCATATCTTTGGCGCTGACAGAGGACTCTGCTTTCTGTCAGTGTATTTGTGCAGTGACACATATTCTCTAGTGATTAGATTAACGTTGGCAAAGGCAATATGAAAAACCCACACAGATTACCACTGTCACCCGCAGTAATTACATTTATTCATTTCCATTTAGCCAAGTTTTTACAAGCTGAGCAAGGGGCCAAATAAGCAATAAACACAGAGGCAAGAAATTAAAATGCTGATCCGTTCACTGTGAAAACAATCAAACCATCATCTTTCTTTAGGCAGCTCATTCATCATCCAAGAGGACCACAGTGTGCTGATATGGAGGGCTTGAAATCTAATGTTATTACATGTAAATTCACTAACATGAAATTACTGCCCCTGATGTGATTTTACTAATAAATTAGTTCATTTCTACCTTTTCACAAGAGACTTTAGGGACCGTGGAGAATTGTACATGAGTCTTGTAATCTTGCCTGCTTTATTTCAAGTGAAGAGGCAGTTTAGTTCCTCCCTCACCGCCATACCCTGCTTCTCCCTGTGGCTTTTACCTTGGCTCTTTTTCGTTAGGGGATAAATAGACAATCATATTTTTACTGCGTTGGGGCCAGTTCTGTTGCCTTGGGTCCAGGAGAAGTGTAAGAGGATGGAGGTTCCTTGGCTTTGTATTTTACTGTGATGACGCTGATTGGGAGAAATGAGTACCTAGACATTGTCTCAAAGTTTTCTGAGCTGTAAAGTCTATGTAAGTTGAGGTTTTGGAGGCTAAATTTCTTTTTCACATCAAAACTAGTAGGATAACAACACCCAGCTCTTAAGCTGATAGCAGAGTCACAGGATTACACTGAGTAGGATCAGTCAAAGAAACAGTTTATATATGGAAATAATGAGACAGCTCCATTTTTATCTTTCAAAATAGTTTTGCACCACATACCTTTGTTAGGTGAAAGCACCAGCTTTCAAGGTGCATAGCTTTACTGATGGGCAGGTGATGTAAGTGAGGTCAGTGACCATGCATCTATTTGCACATCATGGAGAATCCGACCCACCAACTTCAATGGGCTTCACAGTTATCAGGAGTTGTAACAGACTCGAAGGCTTTGGCAGAGTCGCTCCTGATTTGCAAAGGTGTAAAAGGAGAGTGAGGTTAGGATTAATTTCCCATTTTCACCCTATTCAATTTGTTTCTTATAAATTGGGGGGATCTGGGCAATCTGCAGGGGGAACTGTGCTTTATTCTTCCAGATGTATAGATGGCCCTTCGGACTAACTCAGCAGCATAGATATTGCCTATATTTTCCTTCTGCCTCAAAAAGTTGTCTAGAGCTTACTCTTAATTTTGAGATACCTGAGTAATGTAAGCTGAACCTCAACCTAGGGAATAAATTTTATTTCTGTGTCAACACTTTGACATAACACGTCATTAACTTGTACAAGGTAATCACAAGACAAACAGAATCAGAATATTTCATCCTTATTGCTTTTCGTCACTATTGTTAGGAGTATGGCCACCATAAATAACTTCTGACTGAAAAGCTGTTATTTCATTAAGGAAACAACTGAAATTCCCAATAGTCTTTCTACACAATAAGCTGATTATCTGTAAATCAGCCAAACTTGCTGTCAATATGGACAAGCTGTTGACAAGTTTAGTAGTTTGTCTTATCTTGATCATCTTAAAAATGAAATTATACAGTCAGACGGACCTCAATATGTCAGGAGTTAGTATCTGAATCACTAAGATTTACCTACCAGCCTTGTATGAATGAGGTTGGGATGACAGCAAAGGAGTCAGTGATCAGGGCAAGGGCTGTGCTGAAACAAGGGAGCTTGTTTCTGTCCTCACCTGCTTGGAAGCAGAGGGTTGTTCCAACCAAGCCTGTAGACTCTCATCAAAATTGATCTGGCTTGAGAAGAGATTTCAGGGCCACTGCATCCACTGAAGTGGGACATGAAGTCAAGCAGCAAGTCATGAGACCAACCCACTGCTGATGGAGGTCTCTGCAGTTGTCATAGCCAGCTTGACTGTGACATATTGCCCTCATGTTTTAAAGACTAGTAGGTGTCTGGGTCATCCAAATTTTCATCAGACCAGTCTTCAGACTAGTCTTGGATTCAAAGTGAAATCCAGGCAAGGGTCTGGAACTGGGTTGAGTGGCATTGACATGCTTTCCCCTTCTCTTGGAAAACTTCAAAGATGATCTGCTTCAAGACAGGATTGAATATCCTTACGTTGAAAATGTCAGCCCCTCTCAGAGACCAGGGGAGATGTTTAGGTATGTGACAGCCTCAGTTGTCCATTCCTAGTCTGCACCCAGAGTCCATCAGAGTATTCACTGACTCACCTAAGCAAGCAATACATTTGGCATAGACATCCTAGATGGTCAGTGGGAAGGTATCTTCTGCAAGACACACAGATCTTAGGTTATTGCTGGACTTGTTATGGTTCTCTCTCTTCTCCCAAACTATCTTATCCCTTCTGCCCCCTGCTTGCTTCAGCTGCTTGCTTCAATTATTTATATTATTTATGTATATTATATTATATCAAGGTCTAGAGACATGACTGAGATTGAAGCTTATCTGTACTAAACCCAGAATGAGCCAGCCTTTCTCCCAAATGCCTAACCCTCAATCCACATAGCTGAGAGCAAGCGAGCTTGCAAAAAGCTGTAGGAGATTAAGTCACTTGTTCAATGTCAGTGGTCAGTGGTGAAGCCAAAGCTGATTCCTGGCTTTCTGACATACTGTTCTTTGCCGTATTCATTAGATCACAGTGCTTCGCTGGGAAGAATTTCAACATGCACATCAGCCTGCTTTGGTCCAAAGTGATCAAACATCACTCAATGCCAATCAAGTCTTGTGAGGAATTAAGAGGAGGCTACGTGAAAGTATCGAGAGATACTATGTTTGCTTTTCTTTATCCCTGGGATAAATCCAGGAGCCTCTCCTTTGCTGATTTTGTATTATGCATTTGAAAGTGTTGTTGGAGCAGATCAAAACCCAAGAAAGCGAGAGGGGTATTGTTTTGTGTGAGGGTGTTTTGAGGCCTCGGGTTGCTTATACAGCAAAATAAAGCAGTGCAGGCTTCTTTCTTTTCTTGAAAAGATCCTTTAGGAATTAGTCTGGCAATTCCAGCACCAGAGAAGGGTTCTTCCTTTGCTAATCACCTGGCTTTATTCGGCTCTGAAACTCACTTGGAAGCTCCCTGTGTGTGCATTAACCAAAGGTACAGGATTATGTTTGTTTAATAATATAGTGGTGTCTTGCTGAACAACTGTAATTTCCATGTACTTATTGATCTTAATTTATAATGCCATTAGCTTTCTAAACTGCCATTAACTAATGATGGGCTCTGTAGGCTTAACAGCTCTTTCAAATCAGTTGCTGACAAGTGGGCCCCAGAAGCATTTGTCAAAAGGGTAATGGATCCCTATCAGAGTGGCAATAAATTAGGTTATAGTCTTATCAAATTAAACAATGGATGAAGGAAAATTAGCTATCAATAAAAATCTATAAAGCTGCCCTGATTATTCCCAGTCAATTATATCAATTAGAGATCAAACAGTGAACCCCCTGCAGTACGTTAAATAGAGCTAACGGGGCCAAAGGCGGCCAAATTGTGTTACAAAATGCAACACCACGGGCAGCTGTAGGAGATAATCATTACTGTCATTGACAAAGGAGCTGCTTTATTAGAAAGCTGGATGTTGCCTGAAGGCAGGCTTCTGGCAAGAGGACAAAGGCTCTGCAATGAGGAAGGGGAAAGTGGCTTGAACCTGGCTGCCAGTGTGAGGAGTGTGTTTCTGGCTGATAGCTCCTCCAACTTTTGTCATTTAAAGCAGGCTGGGCTTCATCAGATTCTGCTGAGTCCTCAGAGAAGTGATTTTGTCAGGAGACTCTTTTCACTCCCTCCCTTTGTTTTTTAAAGCTATTCTGTTGATCTTCTTTTCACTAACAATACGTGATGCTTTAAAGATGTCAACTTGTTGTAGTGCTATTATCGTCCAGATTGTAACTTTAGGCACAGAGTAAAAGATGGTGCTGAGAGGCAATATCCCAGCATCTAGCATATGAAGCGAGTGTCCTAGAAATTGTTTCAGAGACCTGAGTACGTTTTTGTTTATCTGTCAGACAGTCTTTGTGTCTATGGTGGGAAAATGGGTCTCCTGCTGCTTCATTAGGTGACTCTCCCAGGACTGTCCTAGGCTGGAGTGGCCATTTTTTTTGTTCATGTTGTTTGCTATCGCAGCTCACGCTACACAGAGATTAGAGGTCTTCTCCCCCTTACAGACAGACCACAGGGTACCAGGATCCATGCTTAGATATTTCATTAAGGGACACTAAAGATCACCCAGATAATTCCCAGAAGGTCCCAAATTTTCCATCCATTTTCACAATGTCAGCAGTGCACTCCATAGGGCTGTGTGAATTTTATCCTCAGGAACCAAAGTCCAGCAAACTGCAGTAGGACTGTACAACTGCTTGTCTTAAACCTTCATGGGATGATTATGTTGAAAGGAAGTTTGGCTCCAGCTCTTCATGTGGCCACTGGATGTGGCTATCTCTGTGAAAGAGTACATGTGTGTATATGTCCCTGCTCCTGGCAGAACTTCCCCTCAAGCCCATTGCCACTTGAAATCTCAGTTAAGAAATGAGCTGCCACTGCAGACCATCAGCCATGACCTGTCTCCTGATTTATTTCTGTAGAAAGTTATAATTTCTTATCAACTTTCTGTAAAGTGCTTTATGTCTGTTGAGCAAGAAGAACAATTTGTGGAGGATTTAACTTCCTATGCTTCCTGTGTAGCTGTCTCTAGCTTCACAGGTGTAAACTCAGTGATTTAGGTGGTCCCTTTTAATGTCCCACATGTTGAAACCTTTCTCTGAAATTAGTCATGGGACAAGGCTGGCTCCCCAGTACATAGGCTCTGACATTAGATTTTGGGCTGCTCCTTGACCCAGGAGATAATTATCCCTCTCCTGGACCAAGACCTGAGCAGCATTCCTGTGGGTCTTTATTGACAGTAGGAGCAGCTGAGCAACAACATTTTTGATCCTTCCTGCAGAAAGGGTGGGTTCAGATTCAGGACAAAATAGCCTTATTTTTAAATTAAAAACTGTTTAGCTCTTTTCTTCTTTCTCTTCTAAATAGACACAGACACACGAGCACATTAATAATGAATAGCAACACCTCTTCACATATGAGAACACAAAAAGACCTAAGACATAGAATCACAAAAATCATAGAATCATAGGATGGTTAGAACTGGAAGAGACCCTAAAGATCAGCTAGTTCCAACTCCCCTGCCATGGATAGGGACACCCCGCAACAGACAAGGTTGCTCAAAGCCCCATCCAGCCTGGCCTTGAACACATCCGGGGATGGAGAATCCACAGCTTCCCTGGGCAATCTGTGCCACATCACTGTTATAAGCTGCCAAATGAAGCATCCACGCTAGGAAACACTGAGATTAGGGTCATCAAAGTATCTCTAAATCAGTCCATTTGTGATAATACTTCACAGGGCAATCCTGATACTGTGGTGGTGTTTTACAAAACCTTCTGTGAGGTTCCTTGCTATTCTCTTCTTTAAGCATACAAGTGGTGCAGCACACTCATGGGTTGTAGTTTGAACCTAGCAACTGAATTCCTTCTACTGTCACTTACTGTAACATCAAAGCTTTCCTTAATGTATGAGAAGCAGAGCTTTAGAGGTACATGCCTCAAACTCTGGACTAAACTCCCAAAGACAGCCAAGGTCACCCTAAGCTTTGTTTTCTTTCATTCAAACCAGCAGTGCAGGTCTTTGCTTTGCGTTCTGTAACACAAACATGTAGGTATGTGCATGTGCACATGTGTATAGTATTTTTGAAACATTACAATACAAAACACACCCCACACTCACTCGTCTTCCAGCAGAAGAGTGTTGAGAGAACAAAAATTGATTTATGTTATTCATATTGCACTAAGGAGTACTGGAAGGCTTTCAAATACACTGTGATGAGACTAGACTTGACTAGAATACCTGTAATATTTCTTGCTGAGCAAAGCACTTTGTAAATGGAAGTGAAGATGATGAAATTTGGTCCTAAAGGAATGCCAGGATGTAACTGCTTAGTTTTTTGATCCTGCTCAGACTTTTGAATGTGCTTTATTGCGTGCCTGAGAGTCACCCCATTCAAGACACGAGATCTCCATACTTTTTAAAACCAGGCATATGTGTCAGTACTTGCAGGGCTGGGGTGTGACTGCACATTGGTTTGTAGTGAAGCCAGCAAGAAGAGGAATGGGTTTCTGTTGGAATATCCCCTTTGGAATTTCCACTTCAGAAATCCTGGGTTGTTGTGCCAGTTTTTTTCTGTGGGTAAGTGTCAGTATATAAACGACTATAGGAGTCTCTCTTTCTGTTTTCCAACTGTCATTAAAGCAACAAAGATGAGGAAAGCAAAATAGATGTACTTTTCATTCAAATTTTCAGGGTGGAAACATTCTGAAATGGGGTAACACCAAGAAAAATTCATGTGTTTCTTTCACAAAGGGAGATTTTATACAGAAATTATTTTTTAACACCTCTGTAATTTTAAAGAATAGTTTGTTTTGTTCCATATCCCATGGGAAGGAAATTGTGCACTAAAATTTTTGCAAGGAGGTCTCGGTTAAGCACTGAACACACACACACCCCGCCTTTTCCTGTTCTGTAAATGGCCAAATAGGCGCTCAGGATCATTGTCAGTAACTCTGCCAAGACCAAATCGATAATAAATATTAACTGACAGCATGCAGAGAGACAGTATTTCCAGCCCTGAGCATCTGAAATACGATCAATCATTTTCTTCTTATGAAGGCTTAAGAAGGGGTTGAAAAATTCAGTTGTGGTGATGGTCAGTAAAGCAAGTCATCCAAATCTGGACAGTACTAGAGGATGGAAAGTATGAACAAAATTATGTTATGGTTTACTGTTTTCATTATTAAGTATAATCAACAGCTTGGTTCTTGCTACTCATGTAACGTGGTCACACAGGAAAGGGGTAGGGGGTGTTAGATGTTGCTTGTGTTTTTCCTTTTACCTAAAAGCTGCTTTCTGGATGTGCTTATCAGTGTGTTCCAAGCAAATTATCATTCCTGAGGTCTTGCTGTGGATATCTGAGCTTCACTGCTAGCTTCACCTATGCAGCCTTACATAAGTCAGTAGGGTTCCATGTTGTAAAAGCTTTCATTTCATAGGCAGTAAAATAGACAGAGCGAATTTGAAGTGGTGGAAGATGACCACCAATGGACTGCCTTCAGGGAATGGACCCAGGTCTCTGCTAAGCCCCAGTCTGTGCCTGAGAATTTGAGGGGTCACAGCTAGCTGGAGAAAGCATAACAATTTAGCAATATAACCAACCGAGGTCTATTGTACAGAAGCACGCTCAGGAACCATTTAGTATCAATGTAGCCAGAGATTCTTCAGCTTATTTCAGTGTTTGAAATACAGAAATGCCCTGTAACAAGGTGGGAGTTGGGCATCTCATGCTATTCAACCCCTGAGGTCATTCAGAAAGCCCCTGACAGAGAAGACAATCAGCTCTTCCTTTCCCAAATTTCATTAACACCAACACTTCTGATTTCTAGGCATCTGACCAACTCAAAACCAGTGCATAACCCTGTCAGAATAGCATATGCAGAAAGGCAAATGGAGAATTTGGAAGAGTGAAGTACCCAGTGTTCAGGGGCACAGGTTACTGCTCTCTGCACAGCAAGAGAAAAGTCACGCTTTCCAACCCTTTCCATATTTTCATTTGAGTCCTTGGAGCCAGCTTGCTATATATATATTCCTGAGTAATCTATTTGGCTTCCCTGAAAAAGTTTGGTCTCTCAAATTCTTCCTTTTTGTCTTAGAAATCTGCTCATCCTCATTTCCTGCTCTGACAGTATTAGCCAGAAGACTAATGGGAGGCCAGAAAGCAGCTAATGATGCAAAGTTTCCTGGGGAAAAAGAAAAAAAAAAAAATAAATACAACTTTCTAAAACAGCCCAAGGACTCAGAAATTTGGATTCACATAGGCACGCTCTGTTGCAGAAGCCTGGGTCACTAATCTTCCCTTTTAACGGAGTACCTCTGCAATTTGATTCAGGGGCTCCTTTCCGAGCGATAAGACGCAGCATTAGACACCAGACGCGGAGCAAGTGGGGTGGGTGCATGGAGGGGGGGAAGGGAAAGAAAGTCATTTAGCATCTGGCGAAATGGATTGTGAACATACAGAAGATGTTACACTGTTAAGACTTCTCTCTGTCTCCCTTTCACTCTCTCTCCTTCATTTATTAAAGGCCTAGCCAATTTAAAAATGGAGACAGTGTATCCCACTTAATAGCGTTGCTGTTAATCTTCTCACCAGTCAGCTCTCAGCTCTAAGTATCGAACGCACAAAAACCCTCCTCCTGTCACCAGCTGTGGTTAGGGAGTGACTGTCCTCAGGGGCTCCGAGCCTTAAAAAAAAATAAATAAAAAAAAATTCACCGCTGAGAAAAGGCAATAACAGGAGTCTGCTGTTGTCTAACCTGCCATATAAATGAAACAATCAAAGAAGACAACAAAGGAAACTCCACTAACATCCAGAGGCAAAACCAGTTTGCTGTAATATATCCTGGCTTGGGGAACTATTTTTAGCCAAACCTCTCTTTTTTTAACAGACACACACAATCTCTTTCTAATTTTGATTAAGAGAGGAAAAAAAAAAAAAACAACAACACCAAGCCAAAAACAACTGAAAGACGGGTTGGGAAGAATGGGAAGAGGCAGCCAGTTACAAGAGAAAGCTGAATTAAAATAAGTCCTTGAGCTTGTATAAAGGATAAAAAAATTATATATATACTTTGAATGTTTAAATAAAAGTGGGGTCTGATATTATCACTGTTCATCTCTCTGAAAAACTCAGTCCTTACTACTATTTAATATTTGTGCTGTAAGCACATGTAGGTGCTAATGGCCTGAAACTCTGTTGTGCTTGGAGCTGTACTCGTATAAAAGAAAAAGATAGTTCAGATAGTTCTGACCTCAAATTTGTATATATATTTATACATTTATATACATTTGTTATATGTATCTAATGTGTACAGATACATGCCTTCACACATATGAGCAAGGGCACAGGAACACACAGAGCGGCATATATAAAGCACACGTTTCAATCATAATAATAATGAAACTGAATTTTTAAAAACATCCAAGATTTGGGATGGGTGTTAATGTTGAGACGGCTTGGTTCCTGGGCCATGATTTTCTCATGTAGTTATGAATCTCCCAGAGCTAAAAAAATACCCAGATATTCCCCGTTCACTGTCAAACCCTGAATTGGCAGCACCAGAGAAATGAACCTGTGTAGTTGCTTAAGGCCACAAGAGTGATTTATGGCTGGCACCCGCGATCAACACCACACTATCAGGCCATATTTAGAGCATCCAGCTGGTAGGGACAATCCTTTCGTTTTGCCCCACAAATTATTTGCAGTCTCAGGGCTATCTAACACATGGATGAGCATCATCACACCTAACTGTGTTTCTGTATAGATGTCATCATAGCTAACTTTAGAGAAGACATCTGAGTTTCAGGTAGTTTTCTAGACTGACTTTATAGTCTTTGTAAACAATTGGCTACTTCTCAGTTAAGTTCTTTCTTCTTCAGACGACCCATTTTGAAATGAAACAAATTATACCCTTGAAGTGTTACATTTCTGCACAGATGATACATGGAGACTTGTTTGGAACAAGCTCAACTGTAGACAGATGGACTTCATCCGTGATACACTGTCTTTTGGCTATACTTTGGTCCAGTTTCAATAGGTGAGATGATTTGTATCCTCTAGACAGACTATTCAAGAACATGTAGATTACAGCAGATTCACAGGAGATGTGGTTTGAATAACACCAATCTGAAGCTGACCAGAGTGGTCTCCTCACCAAAGACAAAACCAAGCTCTGCTCATTAATGTCTCGTCCTTGAGGACAAAGTTCCTGGATCAGAAAGGTTGATGATATCTAACGTGCATCCCTGAACTAGCCTCTAACCTATAGGGGAGAACATGCCTTCACCTGCTGTAAGCTTTCCCTTACTGAGTGTATGTGCCTTCTGGATTGCCATTCAGAGGTGTCTGACCATCTCCACTGAATGTACGGGGAATATACACCCCTAAATTGGGCACCCTTGCTCATCCTTTTGGAATCAAAGCCTGAAGTTTTATCCATTTATGCCCTTGGGTCTAGAGGTCGTAGGTTGACACCATGCCATGAGCCAGAGTCAGAGCAAACCTACAGTATAAATACCTGCTAATTGGATAACATCCCCGAGCAGAGCACTAGTTATGAAGGAAGTTTAAAAGTAAGTTGGCAGCTTGAAGCCATCAGCCCCTTAAAATCTACCAGTCATCTCCTGGAAAGTTACTTAACAGAAATACAGCTTTTAAAAAAAAAATCGGTTCCTGTTGTTGCTGGCAGTCTTGGCTGAGAGCCAAAGTGCTACAATGGTTTTCTTGCTGCTGGGAATAAGAATTGCTATCCACAACCGTGTCAGTTCTCGGTAGAAATATCCCCTTGTTTTGTGAGAGTGTTCTAGAAGGTGCCTGCAGATTTCCATAGAAATGCCTTCGTGTCAAAGACACATCCTTTGTAAAGGGTCACTGCTAATTAATAGATCACCATTATTAGAGATGAACCCATTTTTGCCATGCCCAGTGGGTAAATAATGGGAATACCATACCCTCTAATATCCTCTATTAATGTGCTTAGAGCCATTTATAATTCAGAAGACTTACATCCATGGCACACTTATTCCTGCTATTAATCATTCATCAGTCTTTGATAAAATCTTGAGAAGTCTATCTCTTTACATAAGAAGTTACCAACAGATTGATAAATCAGGTGTGGTAAATGCGAATGCCAAGTTAGCATTCTGTTATTTTTATCCATCCCTTTTCAAATTTTTAAAAACATATTTATTATGACTTCACTCTGGTAATGAATGTGTTGTGCTCAAGCTATAGAAGTGAGAAAATTAGGGCTCTTGAGACTCAATTCTTTAGGAAGGCCAGCAAGCAAACAAAGAAAATACGGGGAGCAGGGCAAGAAGTATTTCGTTATCACAAGCTCAATGGGAATAGATGTAAATAATTATGAATGACTGAAAGTGTATTCAGGCTGGTTTTCTATCAGGACACTTGAGGATGTGTTGAAGTCTTCAGAAGTGGTCACCTCCCATCCTTCTGTTTCGTATCCAGCAACAGGGTTTGGGTGATGTGGTAGCACTAACGAGGTGGGTATGTGATGGAGTCAGGAGCTGGAGCTCACACTTCACTGGTTGTTACCAAATGATTGAGATGCAAAGGTTTACTTTGCCAAATGGGTTGGCAAGTCAAAGATGGACAGAAGAGCTGCATCATTTCGCTGGTTGTTGCTACCTAAAGAAATACATTTCTGAACCACAATGGTCCAACAGGCCACCTCGCACAGGTTGGTCACGGAGGACTCAAAATCAGCAAGTGTTTACTGAATCCCGTACCCGTTTCCCCCCTTTATCTCTGGGCGGCGTTTAGATTTAAACATGATTTCTGCAAGACGCTCAACTTCTTGCTGTTAATTTCAAGCCCGGCTGACAGAGCTCAGCTTGGATCTCGTACCCTTCGGGAGCCGATAAGCAGTTTCCACTCACAGATCACACACAGCTGAGTGATGTTCGGAGACCCCCTCGTTCCCCCAGCCCTGCGCCCTGCGAAGTGACATTAGCGCTGGGTAATGATCTGTAAATGTGTCAGAACTGTGCCACCTAGTGACACCGCCGCCTCGGTCCTTTGGTGAAGTCACACTGATCGCACACCAGCAAGCCGTAATATAATTAGCACTAATTTGGTTTCTCAGTGGCTGGCTGCTGCACAGCTCCCTGCTCAGCCACTCTCTGCTTCTCCGGAAGACTTTTCTCAACGTAATAAGAGCTTCATTAGGGATTTGTTTTCTCCATTTTTGGTCGTATAAGACAATTATATTTTTTTTTTTAGGTATTTTTTTTAATGGATTTTCTGCACATCAGAATGAATCTAAACTGCATGAAGACTTTAGCAGGAAGCAATCTGTTAATGAAATCTGCTGGATTTTCTATACCTAACAACTAAAGGTGACTGGCAATTTCTGGGCAGGTTCTTTTTTTTTCCCATTATATAGTACAAATTCCTTAATATAAGAACATTTTTCTTTTGAGAAAGTTTCCATTTCCAAAGATCGTTGATTCTAGTTTTCTGATTGCCAGTTCCTCCTGGTCCAAAATCCTTCAAAGCAGAATTCCAGGTTTCATTTGGAAATATCCATTAATACAGTGGTGTATATTGTAAAAAAAAATGCGAAATGGAAGTAAAGTGCTCTGGCTGATCCAAACCAGTTTTTGGGAATTAATTTTTCTTATTTTGTTGTTATTGTTCTTGCATTTGTTGAGATTTTTCCCTTTTCTGTGAATGCAGTGAAAGAAAAGTTCTGAAAGCTAAATACTTTTCTTGGTTAAGAACAGTGGTCAAAATTAACTTTCCTTATAACAGGCACTGCTAGCAACATTATTGTGTGCTATATAACCTACCTTGGTTTTGACATGGTGCAGTAGATACCTCAGAGAGCAGGAGTCCAATGAAAGGATCAGACAGCAGATTTAAAATAAACCAAAAGTTGCACCTCTTTTATTTGTTTGGTTTGTGTTTTTTGTTTGTTTTTCATAAAATCTAACCGCAATGCAGAAGCCATTGCGCTGAGATACTGTGGAATCTTAAAGTATGAACCCCAAACAACCCAAAACAAATTCAAGAAAGCCAATCACAGAATGATGGAATAATGAATGATCTAGATTGGAAAGGATCTCTGGAAGTCATCTGATCTGATCTTTTGCTCAAAGTAAGGTCAACACTGCTGTCCTAGTATTCCTGGTTTCCTTCAGCATGTGATGTGGATGGTGGATGGTGACAGTTGTGAGGCATCCCCGAATCTTGGTGGTTTCATGCTTTAATGCTTTTCAACCAGCACAATGTCCAGTTTTCAGAGGGTCACAATGCAAATGTCAGGAACCATATCCCATAAAACTCAACAGTACTTTGCTGTATACGATAGCCTAAATGAAAATGTATATTATTAATGAGTGAGAATGTTTCTGTTTAGGTAAGATGTATGCAGCTAAACACAGACTTCTGCACAGGAGCTGGTCGCCCTAGTCACCTTTTGTAGTCATTGTAAAGCGATTGGCACTAGTAGAAGTGATTCATCTCGGCTTAGAGTAGATGCCTAAAATAGGTCAGATGAATCACACCTTAGCAGAATCTCTTTCTTTACTGACTATAAAGAAAATCTAGGAATGACTTCTTTAAATTGCTCCTATTTGGGATTTTAAAATTCAAATTTCCAAATTTCAGCTTGAAATATTCTCATTAAAAGAATGGTTTATGGTGAAAAAACTACAGGTATATATTTAATTAAAAGATGGCACTGAGTTTAACTATATTATTATGTGTAGCTGGTTATTTTAATATTAATGTATCCTATTTGTCTTTTCCCATTAGTAGCTATTGAACTGTTTTTAGAGAAGATCAGCATTTTTATCACCATTTTAGAGACATGGAAATTGTGGCACAGAGGGATCCCAGAGTCACAGAGATGATTGGAAGGGATGTTTGGAGGTCCAGTCTCTCACCTGAAGCCAACTATCACAAACACTAGATCAGGTTTGGCCAGAGTTTTGTCTAACCAAGTCTTGGGATCCTCCAAGCATGGAGTTTCTAAAACTCTACAGGCCCTAATTCTGGTGCTGCACAACCTTCTGGTGAAAACATTTTCCTGACATCCAGTCTGAACCTTCCAATCTGCAATCCATAGTTGTGACTGTTGTGTCTACAGACAAATGAGAAACGTTTTGGTCTGTTGTGCTTGTAGGTACATGTCAAGTCTTTATGGGCTGTTATTAGATTACCCCTTAGACTCCTTCTTCTCATACTATGCAACTTGTGCCCCTGCAAAGTCTCCTTGTGGGTCACTTGCTCTAAAATCCTTATGATTTAGTAGTTGCCTGTTGGACCCTCTCCAGTTTCTCTGTGTCCTTCTTGAACTGGGGCCACAGTCTGGACACATCATTCCAAAGGTGGCCTCAGAAGCTCCAAGCAGAAGGGGAAAAATTCCCCCAGTCTGCTGGATATACTCTTGTGCTGGATACACTCCTTTGCAGTGTAGAGAACAGTACATGGTTTGCTGTGTTCGTGATGACAGGACACTGCCACCTCATATGTAACCTGGTGTGATCTTCACATCATTTTAATTGGAGGCTCTACTCAACCAGTCAGTTCCCATGAGCTTATTCTACCCCAGGTGCATCACTTTGCACTTCTTACCGAGCTTCACAAAGTTTCTTTTGTCCCTGTCCTTAAATTTCTCGTGTTTCCACTGGATTGAAACGCTATCATTAGCTGTGTCAGCCACTCTCTCTAGCTTAATAACATCTGTAAATTTGTTGAGGGTGCAAAATTTGTCTCCAGTGGAGGCTGCACTTTGGCCAAGGTGTTGATGGAGATACTGAGCAATATAAGTCCTAGTGTCGACCCTCGGGTTAGTCCACTTCATATCAGTCTACAACCGCATGTCAAGATATTGATTACTAACCCCTTGAACCTGGTGTCTCAGTCATGTTTCAATCCATTTGAGATTCTGTTTCTTCAGCCTGCACTTCCTCAACTTCCAAATGAGATGCTGTGGGAGAATGTGACAAAGCCTTACTAGAACAAGTTATATCCTCCGTTCTTTCTTATTCTGTATAACCTGTCATTTCATTAAAGAAGGTAATCAAAGTGTTCAAATATTATTTACCCCTGGTAAATCACTGTTGACTAATCTGATTACCTTCTTGTCCTTTATGCTTTTGGAAATTATTTGGAAATGCTACATGGCCTTTCTAGAAACTCTAGGCCCTTTCTCCTTCATTCCTTCCTTAAAGATTGGAAAAACATTAACCTTTTTTTTTCAGTCATGAACAACCTCTCTTGATAGTCGCAATTTTCCATAAATGATAGAGACCTCACTCAGCCACATCAGCTAACGCTTTTAGTATCCTCAAGTGTATCCTCTCTGGTTCAGTGGATTTGAGAGCATCAAGGTCCTCTAAGTAGTGCCTTCTCTGTTCCTTCCTCACTCTTGGCTGCCCTTCTTTCTACCAAGATATGATGATAAACACAGAAGCATGGAGCAGTCTTTGTGAAAACTGATTGTCTCCTGCATCCAGCAGTGGACTTGCATTTCCCCTGAACTTCCTTCTGTTACTGGCATGCCTCCTTGCTATTCTTCTTCTCTCTTCTGTCTCAGTGCCAGATGGGCTTTGGTCTTTTTCTTTCTTCCGTAAGAGCACAAGTAAAGCTTTTATGCTCCTCCCTTGTTTCTCTTCCTTATTTTCACTTCATGTATAGTCCCTTTCAACATTTTGGTTCATCAGGAAGCTCCTTGATTAGCCAAGCAGACCTGCTTGAAATTCTTTCTCTTTCTGCACAAATAGAACATTTATTCCAGAGCTCTTAAGTGAGTTTTCTTTAGAAGTATGTCAGCTTTTCACAACATATCGCTTTTTTTTCTGGCCACTTTCAGGGGAGCCTGCATAGCAGTTTCTACTGACCTAGCCTGCTCTCCAGAAGTCCACCGTTCTGACTTTGCAACCATTTTCGCGAGCCTTCCTCCAGATCCTGCAGCCTTGCTGCATCCCTGCTGTCCAAACTGCCATGTGTGGCCGTATTTACCACTAGTTCTTCCCTGTTGATGAGTAGCAGGGCTAGCAGAGCACTGACCCTGGCTGTCCTTTCTACCATTTACATCACAAAATATCTTACCCAAGGCCACCCAGAGACAAGAATAGAATCTAGTATTTTGTTTTCTGTGCAGTCTTAAATGAAAAATTTCTATAAATATGTGCAAGCAATGAGGAGATTGGAAGCCTCTGAAGACACATTTCCATCTTCGTGCCTTATTTACTGGAGAAGATGGTTAAAAAGCATCTTATCTTACTTGGGAAAAATAGCTGTACGTTTGCCAAGGTCAGCAAGATGCAAAGAGATTTGCTAAGGGCTATATTCTCCTCTCTGATCCATTCTGCCAATTTCCACTTCATATGCAACAATCTGTCCACACATGGGCCTCCTAAGGATGTCAGCAAGAATTCCACAACCACAAGAGAAGAGCTGGGCCCTTCAAAAGTTAGTTGCTCAAGTTAGAACCGCCTCAGGGCAACTTTGACTTATGCATTTGGTTCCTTTTGATAAAATTATATGTATTCCCAAGCTGCTATTTTGTCTGTCAGGACAGAAGAAGCATAAATAAAAAGAACATAGGGTCAGAGTGGATTGCTTAGATCATTGAGTTTAGGTTACCCTTTAGCTTAGACAAGCATAACATATTGTGCCTTTTAGAACTTCTATCAAGTCCCATCTTTAAACTAGCTATATTTGTTGTGTCCTAGTGGTCTTACTGAAATGTTGTTCCAGGGTTTTATTTCTTTGGTGGCTGGAAACCTAATTTCCAGCCTACAATTTTTTGCTTGTTTGTAAACAGTTTTTCCTTTGCCAGCTTTGTCCATTTGTTTAAAAATCTTTTCTCCCTTCTGTCTGCTTATTCTCTCCTCTCTAAACTTATGCCTTCAAAGCTTTCTATGTAAAACTAAAATAATCCTGCTTTTCCTGTCTCTTCATATGTATCAGAGTTTCCATTCTCCTTATTAGCTGTGGTGGCCTCCGTTCCATCTCTTCCTATCTGCAATTTGTTAACTTGGGTGAGTTTGAGTGACCTCTGTGAGGCACGTTGCTGTGTGCAGACACATGATGAAGCCTTGTCCTTCTTAAAACATGTTAAAAGTCTTGCTGAGAATTCCATCCTTTCCTAAACCCTTTAAAACCATTTTTTATTTTTCTGTTTCCAGCTTTGTGCTGTTGCTACCCTTTTGCCTTCTCATAAGCACATTCACACTTCTGGTATTGCATGCTTTGCACAGCCCTCCTTGTCTTTCTTTGTCTCTTCCTGTCTATTGTTTTCCTTTGTTTATCTATTTTAAACGAAGAAAAGCATCTATTTATTTATTTTTAAGGAGAAACCTACAATACGATTAATAATGTAATCACATATTTGAATAGAATAGAATTAGAATAATTTAGTTCAGTTGGAAGGGACTTATGACGATCCTCTAGTCCAACTGCAGTTGGACTTGATTTTGCATACTGCAGTCTTGGTTCCCCATGAGTTTCATCTTTGTTCATTGCCGACCTTACCACCATGTTTGAATTAGATGAGAAATTCTTTGGATATTGCTTTGCTTGAAGACACAGCTATGATTCTGCAAAGATTGTAATTATGATATACTGGATAATCCTAAAGTCTGCCTTCTTTGTATTTGTTACTCAGCTGTGGCCTAAATTGGAACTTTTAGAGAAGGAGAGAGAAGAAACTGTGGTCAGCCAGCACAAGGATTTCTAACTTTCCCAAAGGAAGCCCCATTACTGCTATATCTCTAGCTGCTTCTTTCTTCTTCTTTGTCTTTCATGAACTATTCCTCTTCTCCAGATCTTGCTGCTTTCTCCACATCTGCACCTCTCCCTTTGCATTCCA
Source organism: Arenaria interpres (assembly GCA_013399435.1). NCBI lineage: Eukaryota > Metazoa > Chordata > Aves > Charadriiformes > Scolopacidae > Arenaria > Arenaria interpres. Next base: position 53,721 of record VXAK01005639.1, on the reverse strand, counting down.
AACCCCATCCGCTCCTACCTTTCCCCATCTCCTACCCCCGTGTCCCTGCCTCAATATTTTGACAGAGCTGCTACCTTCCCTGCACAGTACGTTTTCCTTCCTCAAAGTACTGTTTTCTCCTCATCCTCAGCTCCCCACTTGCCAGCTTCTTGTTTGCCCATTTGTCCAGACCTTGCATATTGCTTTCTGCCTCTTCAAGCTTTCTCTCTGTCTTTCTTCCCCCTTCAACACTCATGTTTTGCTTTCTCCTGCATCTCTCCTCAAACCTACGCCTTCTTCTACCACCAATTTAATGGTTTAGAGCCCATGTTAGCATTTATCCTGATTCTATATATTGCATATACATATATATAAATACATAGTGAACAGTGCTTTCCCTATACACCCTTTCTCACTGCTGTGCCTCAGTGGTTGAAAGCTAGTGAACTAGAAGTTGTTTGATGCCCTGAAAAGATTTTCAAGCCTTCCAGATTTTTTTTTCTTTCCAAAGTATCTCTATTTTGCTACTGAGCTGCTGATATGAGAGCCCAGGGGGATTTCCCATAAAGGCTTGGCTAGGAAATGCAGAAGCCAAGACAGTGATAAAAATGGCAAATCTCCCAACTAACAGAGGGTGGAGAGATGTTTATATGAGCACCTGTAATTTGGTCAGGGTTCTGGCATTTAACTTCTCACCTTGGTTGTTGGAATTGCCAAAGGCTCCTTAGCCAGAAGTGCCAAAGATCTCAGTTAGTGTTGGTTTTTTTTCTTTGGCAGAGCCTGAAGCCCAGACCAAAGTTGGGATCCATTACACCAAACAGTGTTTGAGCAACCTACAGTGAAAGCAAGGCCCTACCATGAGCGGCTTACAGCTCACACATTAAATCCTTTGCCAACTTAACGCTGGTAATACAAATGAGTGGTAGAGTCTTCCCAGTAAACGAGGAGGCAGAAGCACTGTCTGAAATCTTTTCATGTGTCTTCTCATGGCTCTTCCACCTATTGGGGTTCAATCAGTGGATATGACAACCCCACAGCCCCAGACGGCACAGTTACAGGTCACACAGGGAATGAAGAGGAATAGGAGGTGCTATTTACATGTCAAAATAACTGATGTGAACATTCCTGTGACTACTTCAAAGGAACATCTCATTATCTCTGTTATTAACTGCTTCTGCGTTGCTAAGAAGGGGGCAGGTTAATTGGAAAAATTATGTTTAAACTTTATAAACAGTGCAAGCATGAAACCCATCATTTTAATAAATGTTATCGTGTGTCCCGGATCTAATAGATCTTAACTGATGCATGCTATCATTAAGTTTAATTTAAGAAACTACCCCTAGAGAGGTTTTTTAAATCAATTGGAGACATGTTCTCAAACAATGTTAGAAATATTTGATTCACCTACATGCTCATCTCTGAACCAGTTTCCCAAGTAAAAGCGCAGAGAAGAATATACCACTTTACTATCTCATCTTTCATGCTAAAAGAAATTGAAAGCTTTTTTACCCAATGTATTAAAATATCAAGTCATCCATCAGTGCAATTCAGTCACCTCTGAAGCAGCTGTTTAATAGAGCAGTGCAATGATTCATACAGGGACGTGTTAACTAGATCCAAACGAATTATGGCATGAAATTAACCCTTTTCTCTTTCTGAAATGAATAACAAACTAAGTTGGTTTCTCTTACATGCTTCTGCATTACATAGCTAGACTTTAGGCTATTCCCTTTAACCATTCATTGAGCATTAGGAAATAAGATTGTCCATCTAAGCTGCAAGCACATGGCTCTGGTACATATTTTGGCTGTGTAGACACTGAGGAGTGAACACCAGACAAAATTAAGTTACCTGAATAGGGTGAAACAGATTTTGAGAAGAGCAACATGCTGAAAATTTCAGGGATCAGATGGGGAAGGGCAGGGATCTTAAGAAACAGAGTTTATGGGATAATGGTTGCTCTTTGAAACAACTGTTATAGTGACTTATGTATCTGAAATCACCAGATAAGTCCATCCACAGATAGAGCAGAAGCCAAAGTGAGTCCATCTTTGAAAGGCAATGAGCTCTGCTGTACGGCATCATAGAGCAGGTAATATAATGTCAGAAACTCAGCTTGGAGAGATGGCCACATTTTAAATACACAGTTTGCTTATTTTTCAGTAATGCCTCTCTAAAGGAAACCACAAATATGCCTAGTCATTTCTGTAAACTTAAAGTAAGGCTCTTCATACCTGTCCAACAAATACAGCTAAGGTAAAGGTCAAGGCAAGAAAGCAAATCCATGGTTTAGTACAATGGCTGACACAACTTACAAGAGAATATTTGACCCATAAATAAGACAGTTTGTGCTTTGAAATTTCTTTCACAGGCCATAATTTCTTAATGTCCTATTCAGGAGAATGCATCTGCTCCTTGGCATATGTTATTTTTATTTACGCATATATGAAAAGAAGAAATTCTACATGAACTTGCACTGCTTCATCTTCTCTCTTTCCTGCTATCCTGTTTAATCCAAAAATAAGGGAGGTCTGTTCTCCAGGGTTGGGATATGATGGTGCTGACAGAACTCTTCCAGTACAATGTGTCTGATGGGCCTAACCCCAAAGTCCCGAAAACTACTTCACCCATCCCATTCAGGAATGAATGACTGGTGGGAAGGTAAGAAGGGTACCCCTGGTCTGAGCTATCATGGAAATCATCCATTGTCATCTTTCAAGATGGGCAGGTCCCAAAATTGTGCAATTGCTTTCTTTTNTCACCCCCCTCCCCCAGAAAGAGAACAGTCTTTGTGTGCTGTAACTGCACATAGAGCTGTGTGTGGTACATGGGATTGGCAACGGCATCAGTAAATTCCATCAGAACACCCTGATCATTATCTGTGATTGGTTTTTTATCCACATTTGGGGAAAAAACAGTATTTACCAGTCTAAACTTCAATCTCAACATGACCTACATAAGCAGAAAATCTGTTTTGGTTTTTTTTTAATCAACATTTCAGTTAGCTTGTTAGAAAGAAGAATGGGATGTTCTTTGAATGATTTATAAAGAAAGGGAAAAAACATCTAGCTAATGCTTTAATTGCATGACTGAAAGTTTCCAAAAATGACAGTCATGGGTTAGCTAATAATACAAGAAAGCAAAATGTCTCAGCTAATGTTTTGATATACGTTTTATTCTCTATGAATAGAAGGACATTACTGTTCCCAGTGAGATCTACATTTATTCCTGACTTGTGGACATTAAAACAAAAGAAAGATTAAGAACTCAAAGTTGTTGTTCATATCAATTCCTCTGAGCCATGTGCACTAGGGCAAGGGACCACATATGCAGCTGCTATTACTTGTATAAACAGATGCAAAGCAAAATCCAAGACCATCCTCCTTGAAAGAAGGCCTTGAGGATGGCAGGTAGAATACAATATCTTGAAGCTCAAGCATTCTTATGTCAGGCCTCAAAAAGCATGAGATTATATTAGCAAACATGATCCTTAATAAAGGAGTACATTCTGGGTTCATTTTATTTGCCTTCTGGTTTCTGAGCCTCTAAGGTAGCCCATATCAAAATTATGTCCTCAATATTTTATCCGCACATGAAAAAGCCAAACAATTTATTCTTATAAAATATGACTGAGCTTCTGTCATGTTTTGGACAGGAAGATTTTGAAAGATACCAAATATATATAGCCAAAATCTGGAAAGGAATCAGAGCTGCTAAGACCAGTATCTAATTGCCATTTGAGATGATTACTTTTCGGTTCTCTTTAGCATGTATTTTAAGTGTGAATATGAATGTATATTAAGTATGAAGAAATGTATATTAACTGATGCTTAAGTAAAACTAAAACTAAAAAATAAAATAATATAATATAAAATAAAATAGAAAATAAACACAAGACTCAAATTCTTTGATAAGAAAGTATTGTAAAAGAGTGTCTGAATGCTCTGAAGTTAGAGAGCTTTGGGTGATAATTTTGAAAAGTTCAGAGGACCCATCCACATCTCCCCATGTAGCTGATGAAACAGGGATTTTTACTGCTCTGAAGGTCAAAACTGACTTCTATCAAACCAGAAACAAGGCAGGAAGGTATCCTAAATTAGTTGTCACTGTTGAAAGTTCAGTCTCGACAACTGACATAACCAACCTGTTGTATGGATACAAGAAAAATAGCTCTAACTGGTTTTAAACTCTCAAAAACATTCCCTCCATGAGATTCTTTACTCACTCTATATAGTCAGGGAATAACAGTGATTTTGAGATACCTGTTCGTGTCTAATAGTATCTTTACTCCACAGTGTTTATCCTATGAATGTAACTATTACTGGAGTAACAGTGCTGCTTCACGTACAAGCAGATAAAGTAACTTTGCCATTGCATAAAGGAAGGAATGCTCTAATCTGGCCAGTTCTGGCATCTGTGCTGAAATCTGTTTGAGATGACTTTTATTCCTCTCTGTGACCTTGCTGTGTATGAAAATATGACCCATCTGAATTCATCCTGAATCAACCTTCCACCACATGCCATGCCCTGGGAACATGATGCACCATAACGCTCTGCATAATATATGGGCAAAAGCTGAGCTGGTTCCGTGGCAAGGACTGACATTTAAAACTAAACAGAAAGGAAAACAAAAAGGTGGATATAAGCCAAAAAATACCAGCTCTTCAGCTTTGGTCTATTGTTTTTTTTGGTTTGACTTCTTTAGCATAGTCTGAGTGCTCACAGCAGGACACTGAGTGAAGAGTTGGGCTTAGCCCTTGAGAGCTCAGTGGATGCAGGGACGGGACATCTGTCCAGGGTTGCTTCGTCACCTCATTAAGGTGCTTTTGATAACCAGAGAAAGTAATTTTCAAACAGGTTTATTTCCGTCCCAGAAATGCCATTATGCCACAAGGGGGTAGGGGTGTTCTGTTTAAAACCTTGCAATGTATTCCTATAGACTCAGCCTTTCAATGAAAACAGTGTTGAGTATTATAAGAAGCAACACAGATTGAATCTGCACAGACATTTTCTATACCATCTGCATTTCAACTATTGCTTTCCTTATAATTAACATCTGTTCATAGATATCAATCTGAGCAGCAAGGACGAAATTATTTAAGAATCATCTATCTTTCAGCCTAGTGTGTTCCTGGGGATGGTTCTGGAGGTGGAGAATGGGTTACCCCCAGGAAAGAGGATTTGGTTACAAGGAGCACCTTTCATTAATCTAAACAGATTGCCAAAGGCTTGGCAGCACCAAAATGGACACAACTGGATCTCATCAGAGAAAGTGCCCCTCAAGCGTACAAAAATTAAATCACATTGGTGGGGCTGGTGGTGTGTGCGCGCTCACTTCTTCATTGAATAAACCCAACCAAGAAAATCCACACAAATAAAAGGCTGTAGGTGACCCCTGAAGATGTATATTCCAGAGGACAATGCAAGCATGTTTTCCTCCTAAGTGACATATTCTAGAGCTTAAATTAATGATTTAACTTTTTTATTTTGTTTCACTCCGATATAAGTCTGCCAGAGACGTGGCAATTTTTTGGTAGGAGAGGATGTGACACCTGGATATAGAGAGAATGCATCTCCCAAACTGCTTACACTGTGCAGGAGACATGGCCACAGAACACATATTTGGAGCAAAATGGAAAAACGCAGCTGAGACACTGAGTAAATCTTTTCAAAATTCTCAGAATTGCTGCTCGTTGACATGTGTTATTACAGGGTTAATAGGATCCACCTGCAGCCAGCTCACTGCTTCCCGTTTCTCCTGGCGAACAGTTGAAAGCCTTCAGCCCTCTTTCACTGAGACACAGAGCAAAACTCCTTCGGTCCTTTTCAGCCAACAGTGTCAAAAACATTTTGCCAACTCTAATAGATCATGCTTATACCATAAGAACCGAATAGATTTGTCTTTCCACATATCTTTTATTAGAAATACTGAGTCATCAGCCTCCAAATTGTCTTACTTTGCTATGCTTTCCACAGGCACTTCTTTCAGTCATAAAGGAAAAGCAAACTTAATTTTTTGCATGTTTAAGTGAAACAGTTGTATATTCTATCCTTCAAAGTGTCCCTTGTTTCTACTTTTTTCTAAAAAAAAAAAAAGCAAAATGAAAAAAATGCCATCAACACTAACGTGGTCAGAGCTTTTTCCTGGTTTCTTTCCTTTCAATTTTACGTGACCATTGAAACCAAAAAAGTTTTCATCTTTCAAAGGGAATGGCACTTATTTTCCTTTTCTGGAAGTTAACCATAAACATGCATAACCTCACCTGCCTCTGCTGAGAGAGAGATTAATCTTGTCCTATTGCAATGAGCATAGGCTGGGGCAAAGAAAGGAAGAGAGTGTCTTTAGCAGGAGTAGGAAACGAGCCATGGTCGGACCACTCTGCTTTTGTTGGTTGTCATTTTTCTCTGTCTGAGCTGGCTTCCTTGCTCAACGCCATTCCCACTCCTTAGTCTGCCTGGTACGTGGGGCACAAGCACCAGGATGGGCCAGGTTGGGTTTTGTAGTCTTGAAATCCTTATACTATTCAATCCATATCATCTAATCCATGTCACCTGCAGATCTTCGAGCCTGCTTCCCCAAAAATTGTCCTAGTGTGGGTCATGGCATGAGAACCACCTTCCATCTTTCTCCTGTTGGGCTATGGGAGAGTTCAATCTATGGAATATGGACCCTTCAGTGGAGAGATGCTTGGGAGATGTCTTGGTCCCAAGAAAGGTTTTTCTGCATGACACTGAAAGGGAATAAAACAACCTTAAGGGTTCATAAATAAATCAGTCTTTTCCAGAAATTATTTTAGAAACCATCCTTTCTTTTAATCTTTCTCAAGTTGCAACAATTCAGGAAGGAAATTCACAGAAAAGGAAACACTTCAATTTTGAAGCAGATCTTTTTTGTATATTTGTATTGGAGAAAATCAATGGCTTGTTGACAATATTCATGCCATTTAGTTAATATACCAGACAGAAATTTTAGGTGTTAACCATCTTTTTCTTCTCCTTGAATTTGAGACCAAATTAGAACAATATTATTTTAAGTGGAAATGTTTTCTCCTCTGTGCCAATTTTTCAACATTTCACTGCCTGGATGCGATGACTGAGCAAAGAAATTAAAAGTGGAGACAAATCTTAGGAAGAAGCATGAAAACCGGGTAATCCAAAGTATTAAACAGAAACTGGTGAGAAGAATTTTTTAATGGAATTTAAAAGAAAAAAGTTTGCAAGTACCTCTTCAGCAAAAGAAAAAAAATCTTTTTACATTTTTTGATGGCATTTGCTGGAGGGAAAATGTGAGGCAGAAAAATAAGATGGAGCATTGTCCATTTCCCCCATAAAATTGTCTGGTATCCAGGCCCTTTAGCCAAAGCAGACACAATTTTTACCGAAAATTTTTAAAAAAAAAAGAAAAAAAAACAGAAAAAAAAAGATAAAAATTAAGGAACAATTTAAAAAAAAAGAGAAAAAAAACCCTAACAATTTCCAGCTATGCTTCAGGAGGAATTTCATATGGAGCTAACTAAGGAAAATCAGCGTCTCAAAGCTCCTTTGGTCCTGTAAGCGAGAGGGGTAATAAGTGACAGATCCAGCGGGGTGAGGGCAGCGAGGGAGCGGGACGGGTGCTCGGGGAAGGCAGGTGCTGCAGTCACTCTCCTCTCTGCCAGGAAACGCAGGAAGAATGCATGACCAATTCGGTTTCAGAGCAGAATACTCTCTTTAATGGACAGAAAACACTAACCTTTTATTTTTTCTCTTCCTCTCTCTCTTTTTTTTTTTCCTTTTTTTTTTGATTTCTTCTCAATTTTAACCCGTTGAAAGGACAAAGGACAAAGCTCACATCTCTCTTGCAACCTATTTTTACCCCGCCAATAGCTTCCGTGTTACCTAGAATCCTGGACAAATGCACTGTTGTGTGAAAACAAAATAAACATCCTGAGAGGGTTGGATTATCTGAGTGAGATGAAACCAGGGTAAAACATACAAAATACTCCAGTGTTATCTAAGCACCTGGCTTTTTTGCTTGCTGTAAAAATTGTACAGCTCTGACAAGTGCCACTGGTATTTAACGTTTTGATTATGGGAGGGATCTCAAATTAGGAGAATCTTCTACAAACAAAGGGAAATTCTGAAGTGGCCCACTATATGAAAAGCTGGTTTAATTAAGCAGATTTTGACATGACATTGCACTTAGGACTCGCTGAAAGCAAGGGCCAAAGCTGCTTTGTGCAGGATCAAACCTGGAAGTCGCTTAGATCAACTAAATAATTTGGTTGTCATCAATCACAGCCATCATCAGCTACTTTTCTTCCTCAGGATTTTGTCTGTGTCGGTGTCTGTGCCTGTGAATACATGTACTTTTTCCAAAAGACATACAGGTTAAAGCTTACTCACAGATAATACAAAGGAGATGTAACCACAGTGTAAAAGCACAGCGGCAACAGCACCCTATATGTATCCTTACGTGCATGCTATAGGCAAGGCACACTAACCACACACCCCTATCACCCACACATTTAGCACAAATTAAAGGATTTATTTCCCAGCTTGACTGTTTACTCCCAAATACGATTCAGTCTTAAAGGTTCTGAATATGCAACATGCTATACTACCACCATACAATAATTTTTTTTCCCTGTGATAAACCTGTATCAATCCTGCTAAAGTTAATGGGGATGAAATCTTTGCTCTTCTGAAAAAAAGTGAGGCTTCCCCCAGCATCCGACAGATGCATACTGAAACTTATCCTTCTGCCTACATCTTGCTCACAGGTTTCCAATAGCGCAAGTAAAGCAGCATTTAAAAAAAAAAAAAAATCACTGCAGAAAAGAAGATTAATTTTACGACTCAGTAGTTTGAATTATAGCCTATGAAAAAACCAAGATATTTCAAACATGGGACAGAAGTATGACTTTACTGGGATTTATTTTTTGAAAGCCCTTGAATCATACAGACTCCTGTTTTTCGAGTTTTGGATGCTACAGCAATAGAAAAAAAAAAAGTATTTTTCTGTTTGTGTGTGCATACGTGCATGTACATGGGTGCCTGTGCACGTGTAATATAAATTATACACCTTTTGTTATGTGTATCTGTATATATGCATATGTATAGACATATGTATATTTTTACATATAGTGTAATGCACAGTCTTTAGGATTTATAAAAAAATCAGTGGTTTGTATCCATTCTTTAAAACAAACTGGTTTGATTTCCTATATTAAAAAAAAAAAAGACACTAATGAAATTAAAGATTGTTTAAATCAGGAGCAATTAAAAAGCACACATTTCTTTTCCTAGAGTATGCAATTGTATTCAATGTTTGCAGCACAAGGCCTGCCTGTAGGAGAAATAATGTAATGGGTTTTGTGATTTGATACTAAAAGCATAACAAAATCCTACAGCTGTAGCCTCATTTTTCTCCACGCTCAAACTGCTCACTTTTTTAAATTGCATATTTTGTACAGTTAAGAAAAAAAAAATCAGATTCTTTGTCTAGGAGAACCAATTTCCAGCATAATAGGTAATTGCATATAATTACAGGAATTTTAGAAAGTGAAACAAAGAAACAAAAGAATAGTGATTGTGTTGTTGTTTTCTGATTGAGATTAAATTGACAACTGATATATTTCAACTTTTACATTTTTTATCCCTCTGTTACAAGAAAATGTATGTAACTTTTCCACGTTTTGTGGAACAGGGCCTATATATGCAAAAGATGCAAACCTCACTGGCACAAGGGACAACATTTTTAAAGGTAATGAGATGTCTAAAGATACAAATCAGAGATCTAATGGGATTTTCAAAAGTACCTCAGTGTCTAACTTCCAATTTTGAGTGCCTCAATACCTTGGAAAAGAATTCTGTCCAGAGCTTCCAAAGAAATTTAGCCACATTTAAGCACTGTACAACCCCCCTTTAGAAAACTGAATAGTGGAAAGATACCACCAAGCAAATACTTCGTAATTTGTTGTTTTCCCCATGATTTTAGCAAAATCAGGGCAACTTCTTCTAAGTCATGCAGACAACACCTTAGATCTCTTAAAACTCTTTGGTCTTGTGTTGACACAGGGTTTTGACATATGACCAGGCTTGTTGTGTCCAAATAAATTCCCTTTTTTTTGGCTAAATGGCAGGAACTGAAAGAATGTGTGCTACTCCACCATCATCTAACTATGCTTTGCCTCATTCCTGCAACAGGTTGTGTTCAGGTAGGACACAGGTGTCTGCCAAGCTGTTGCTCTATGTCTAAGGATGAAGATGCACCCTTACCGCTGCCCTGAATCTGGATCTATGACTTAGTTTTGGGGGTCTTAGTTGGCCACATTAAAGGGAAACTTAACAGCTCATAGGAGAGTAAGTGGAGAGAGATGAGGCACCAACATGGACTCCACGGTGAATGATGCTTTGGTTCAATGCTAAAAGAAATATGGGATGAATCCAGGCATGCCTTCCTCCGCATCCTCCACAACAAGCTTCAAAAGAGAGTTATGAGGGCAAATCCACTTGTTTTTCAGATGAAGAGAAAAACTTGGGCACCACCAGGCTCAAATGTTTTGTCATAGTCACGAAACTTCCCACCAACTTTGGAAGCTAGTTAAAGTAATCCAAATGAGAGGAAGCTAGGAATTATTGAGGAAATGTTTTTCATTTTTATCATTATTGTAAAATGCCGATGACTCAAAGTGCATCTATTCCTGGGAAGATTTCTTCCAACATGCTCATGTCTCCCACTGCAATTTGCAAAACCCCCCAAAATGTTTAAGATACACAGTTTGGAGGCTTCTAAAATGAAAAAAAAAAATTAAAAAATCTCCCTTTTACTTGAAGTGACTTTTTTTGCTTGGAGTTTAAGTTGATGCTAATTTTAAAATTCAGGATGAAAGAAAGAGAAGAAAGAAAGAGAGAATGTAAGAGAAAGAAAGAGGGAGAAAAAGAGAAAAAAGAGAAGAAAGAGAAACAAAGAGAGGAAGGAAGGAAGGAAGGAAGGAAGGAAGGAAGGAAGGAAGGAAGNAGAAAGAAAGAAAGAAAGAAAGAAAGAAAGAAAGAAAGAAAGAAAGAAAGAAAGAAAGAAAGAAAGAAGGAAAGAAGGAAAGAAAGAAAGAAAGAAAGAAAGAAAGAAAGAAAGAAAGAAAGAAAGAAAGAAAGAAAGAAAGAGAGAGAGACAAAGAAAGAAAAAAAATTTTCCCTAGTGATTTGGTTATCCAGGAGTGGTGCCACTGAGGTAGACACCTGAAAGGTGGACATCTGAGAGGAACTTGCTGATGGACTACCTGATGCCTCAGCCTGGGAAAGTAAGGCAAGTAAATAAAGGAACAAAAGGAACCACAACTTCCTGCCCTGATGCCCCAAGAGTGGCTGCCCCAGCCTAAGGGATCAACATTTCCTCAAGACAAGTTAGAATTTTTCCAAAGTCAGTGAAACCTCATCTTAAGCCAATTCTTCCTTATCAGTCTTGCCCTTTGATATGAGGGGACTTTTTGGGGAACCCAAAGGGTGTTGCCTGGTGATCCATCTACACCCTTAGAGGTGAAATTTCATGGCCCAGAGCTCCGGCAGCTCTCTTTTAGCATGGCTTCTGCTCCCTCCTCCTGCCCCACTCGGTGCACTAATCCTATCCAGAGATCTGACTAGGGGGGTGCCTTTCATGATCCAAAGCCCACTTGCAATAGCAATGATTAAAATGACTTTATCTTGCCTTAAATAATCTCACATGGCTTCTGACAATTCGTCTCTGTTTTCATTGTTCAAATCCATAATATCGGGCTGGAGCAACTCCTCAACAAAGCTGCTCTTTCCTGACCCCTTGACTTCTTGGGCAAGGAATATAATGACCTCCATTGATTCAGCTGCTAGTAGCGAGAGTGAAGGGGAAGAGGTTTCCCGTTTCTTCCCCAGCGAGGCTCCTAGGTTGGTGGAGTTGTTAAAGGATTTTCTTTTCTGTCCAAGAGAGTCTTATGCTGGTGCCAGGGTTGCGTGCAGGAATAAAAACAAGGAACAGAGACAAGTAATTTAGATGGGGGAAAGATTTGCTCTGTTCAGGATGTCTGTCTATTTTGAGACAGATACAGCTAGAATGAATCTCGGTTTGTAGAATGGCTATAGCAAATACAGAGCATAGGGGGAAAGTGAAGCACAGGCAGAATAAAACCATCCATTGCCATTGCAGTTCAGTCTGGTAACTCAAGGTTTGTGCTGGGAATTAAAGAGAGGTGGAAATGGCCTCTGAGACTTTTAATGACAGAACTAGAAGAACAGGCACCCACGATTCAGGCTGTGTTGTAGGGGTTTGGGATATTTGCCTATGCGGAGCCCTTGAAAAAAAGGTCTCTGCATTGAGGAGCCTCTCTAGAAGATAGAGAAGCTGTTCCATCTGTGCTGTTACCCTCTAGGTTACACCACCAGCAGCAAACAGTCAGTGTCTATCAGTATTTGTACCTTAACAACACCCTTTGGAAGCATAACCCATATCCAGGTAACAAAATGTACTTGGTAGGAACAGAGAATGGAAGAAAGATTAATAAAACATGACTACTGGAGGAGCTGGTTGCAGTCTTACTTTACGTGATTTCACAGTTAAAAATAAAAACACATTAAAGCTGGTGATGTATTTTTATAGCCTTTTCAGGGAACTCTCATACAGACCGAGTGAAATAAAGGAATCTTGCTATAAATACAAAGCAGTACAGTTGTGGGTTTTTTTTTCTTTTTTATTGTTTAGTCTGTATAGCACTACTTTTTAGGTATACTTAAGAATACCTGAGAGGATCAAAAAGCTTCTACAGTCTCCTCGAATGCTTAGGAAAGTTTAACTGGAAAGGATTTCTTCTCACTTTACTGGGTGTTTTTTCATTAATTTATTTGCTGCTGAGTAGTGTTCACACATTCTGCAGTACAGTTTTGCAAGGGTATCTCTCACAGGTTTCCTTATTACCCCACAGTGTAACCAATATGCACCGCTAACCTGCTCTCCCTCAAGTAACTGCAGAACCGTGGGCCAAATGGTGATCCCCATTACACTAGGGTAAATCCACACTGGTTTTCCTCTAGATTTACACTGGTATAAGGGAGATCATGCCATGTTTCCCCTCAAATCAGAGATAGAAAACTCCTGTGGAAGGACCTGAAGACAACCCCTCAGCAGGGCATTAATGCTCACTAATGTTTAGTTTCTAAAACCTGAGTCCAAGCGCACGTCTCATAAACAGGGTCTTATTCTACATGGCGATCTGCAGGCTAAGGCTTGTTCATTTAACTATTTCACTGCTCATCCATCTATCTCATCTTCTAAAAGCATATCATGTGAAGATTTAACATCCCTGAGCTACCCTTCCCTTTGCTTTGGAAGTTTCCGCCTTGCAGGGGAACTGGAGAGCAACCACAGCCTGCAGGAAAAGCATACTTCAATTTAACTCACTCTATTTTTGAAATGCAGGTATTTAAAATGGTTCTAGCAGAGGATACTGGACAGGTAATCAGATTCTCAGTGTGTAGTGTAAAAATACAGTTAGAGAGGTATGCATAGGAGGAAAAGAGAATGAACAACATAGGCCAGGTATGTTTTTTGTGTGTACTCTACCAAATGCAGAAGGAAAAGAGCCTTTGGGATCACAGGAGAAAAACTGGACCTGATGAGTATTTATTATTAGAGGGGTTTTTTTTAATTGATTTCAGCTTCTGAGACACTTTGAGACATGTGCCTTTTCTTCCTGGTTTGGAATAGGACTACTTTTAAAGTCTGAATATTTCTGCAGCATGGAGAAGCTGTCTGTGCATAGCCTTGCAGTAATGCAATCAATACGAGTTAAAACCAGTGTGAAACATTATGTGTTTGTGAATCAATTAGATTCATCCACCAGAGGTCATTAGATGATCAAATGACACTTTCCCACTGTCTTTATAAGTAAAGGTATCAGCAGTCTGTGCTATAAAAAAAAATACGTTCTCATTAATAATAAAAACCTTAAAGGAGAAATAAAAGTGTTATGAAGTAAATTATCACACGGTGAAGTTCATGATTTTAAATAGCTTTGATAAGAAAACAAAAATAGGTTCTGAATAATATTACCAAGAGAAATTATAATGCTCATGAATTCTTATTCCAAAATGATGGGAAATGCTTAAAAGGTAAATTTGACTCTCCATTATTCAAATGATATATTTCTAATTGTACTGTATGAATGGCATAAACTGCCTGGAATGGTCCACGACCATGGAAAATACAAGGTAATATGAGAGAGGTATCTAATTGTGCTTGTAATGAGATGGAATAAATCTCACAGGCTTTGTTCTTACATGCCTTTACACCAATGGAAATCAGAAGTCCCTCTGTCAAATAAAACAAGTGGTCTGAAAATACAGAGAAAAGCTTTCTGATTTTTCCCTCTCCAGTTTCTCCTCATCCTTACGGATGAGGTCCTCATGGTGGATTAGTGACATAGCTGAGGATTTCAGGTCACTATCTGCGCAAGCAGTTAGGATTGCTTCCCAAAAGAACCGTTGTCCTCTCCAGTGTATTAAAATGGGTAGCGGTTAATTAGTAGGAGATATGTGTGACCAAGGAAATTCATAATTGATGTCTGCTAGCTTTCCAGCCAAGTCATTTCTTTGCTACCAGGATCCCTCTCAAAGTCTTGTCACATCAAAATGAATGCAGTTGTTAGTGCTCTACATTCTTTTCATGATGTGAAACCCAACTCCACCACATGTGCACTGTGTACATCTGACTCAGATCCCTTTTACCCAGATTCTCCCCAAGATGCTCTCCTTTCCTTCCCACCAAGTACTGGATGTACCATTCACAAAGGCATTGCCACTGGGGAAGCAATATTTTAATCAAAGGGTGAAGTCAAAGCTGCTTTGGCAGCTGAGAGCTGGGTTTGTGTCCAGTTCTCAGGCAGTGGGACAAGGAATGAAGACAGAGTGGAAGTTAGCTGAGGTTCAGATCAGGAAAAATTTTAAGGTTTGCTCAGTTGCTGAGACTCCTCTGCCCCAGGAAAATAAATTATACTGGTTCTTGGGTCATGCCATTGCAGAGCCAAGATCTCCACCTTGTCTAAGAGATCATAGTTCTGGGATCTTGTTGTTTTTGCTTTCATCTTTAGCTAGAAATGTTAAATTTTAACCTCTTCAGTCTGGATCATTTTCCAATTTTAATCTCCATGTGTCAGCTAATATCCTACATGGTTTGAAACTATCTGGGTACTGTGTCCCAACTGTTGCTGAACAAAGATGTGCCTGATTCTTGAGATGGTCCTTGAGGTCCCTTCCAGCTTGGTATTCTATGATTCTATGATGCTGCAGTACGGGGAACAGAATGTGTGGGAAGAAATGAGAGGCCAGGGAGTGATGAAGCTTTGTACCTGAAATGTTCATGTGACGCCAAAGTGTTGGGTGAAGAAGAGCTCTGGGACTGAAAGGTTTGCATCTCCTGGTGGCAGATGATCTCTGGGGGTGGGGTGGAGCAGCCGTAGGGTCTGAAGCAGGAGGGGTGAAGCATGGTTGAAAGAATATTTTAGAGCAGCCATTGGCAATGCTTACTTGGTGTTTAAAGACAATGGCCCATGCGGGTATAAGAATTCAAGAGCAAGCTACTTTAAAACTTGTGCTTCCATGAGGACTAATGAACTTTGCAACATCCATAGCCAAATGTGGATCTGAAAAGAAAGATTTCAGCATTTCCATTTTAAGTCTGTGGGCTCCTAAAATTTCTGTGGTGGACATGCAATCCCTGCGCAGTGAAAACAAGCCTACCAGCAGAAGGTGAAATCTTCTATGTTACCTTCACAAATCTTCCAGAATTAGTCCCTCATTCCCAAAGCCTTATAGATCACCTGCAAGTTGCCACTAAGAGAAGAGAAGCAGGTCTGCTCATAATATCACTTTTAAATTATAGAACACTGGGAAAAAATAAAACATGGTGGGGGAAGAAAACCGAATGCTGGAAAAATAACTGCTAGCAGTTAAGGGAAAAGCCACTCCGGATTTTGTAATTTAAACATTTATTCAGTTGAATGTGTAAAAATACAGGGGGGAAAGTAGGTATCTTATTACTGGTTAGCCATGCCTGGGGCTGCTGGAAGATATGACCTTACCTGTTGGTGAGAAGCTTAGTGTTGTGAACAGTCCCATTAGCTGCAATAGATTGGATCCAATTAGCGTTGCCTACGCTTGGTAACAGCTAGTTGATCTGAGCTTGGTTTGAGAAATCAAACAACTCTGTACGTATATGTATACATATGTATGAAGTTTTAAATTAGACAGCAACTTTTAAATATTTTTTATTACCTTCACCCAAAGTTTTCACATACAATTTTTCTTTTCCAGGAACGAAGAGACACTGTTCTTTCCCTACAAATTTGGCTGCAAACTGACAAATCCCGAAATGATCAATTCATATTTCTTCCCCTAGTAACCTCTTACCAGTGACTGCCTGCAGCAATGAGCCTTCCTCAGTGCATGTCCAGTCAGTCTGGACTGTTTGCTCTCTTTTTGACCCACATTCCCTAATCTATGTGTCTTTATCTAGCTACTAGCTATACAGCTAGCAGTGCTGGAGATGTGCTCTCTATAAGCTTTATCAGTGTCTTGGGGAAAAAAAAACTTTATAAAATATGATGGACTTTAAAGTCCAAAGGGCACTTGTAACTAAACTCAGTCAGCTCTTACAGTGAGAAGCTCATTTCAGCCTCCTGCCGAGACTAAAACCACACAGTGAATATAATAGAGAATTTCTATTTTTGCCTTCTAATTGTGAAATTATACTAGAATGTCACTAATTTTAATTTCCCCAGTCTGCATATTTTGTGGTGGACTCACACCCTCCCTTCACTTACTTTCCTACCCCCATGCTCAACTCCAGCTCTCCCCCCTTCTCCACGGATGCCCAAAGGTCAGCTCTGCTACTGCTTTGCACAAGCCTTTATAGGCATAGTAACTACTCTGAATACAATACCCTGCTTTGCCTCACATACAGCTTAACAGGTAGTTCAAACTACAAAGCACACATAAGGTTTTTGGAATCAGATCCTACCAAAATGGAGAATGAACCCTAAGTTGTAAAGTAAAACTCTAAACTCAGTAAGAAACACATATATTGCTCAACCACATCGGACGTCTCTTCTCCAATGGCCAGACTAACTGTAGCCAGAGTAAGATGTTTCAGAAGGGGATCCCAAAATGGACAATTACAAGGTGATTTAATTCCATTAAGTATGGGGTATTTGTTTATCTGTGTGTTTCTGCCTCTTGGTTGCATGTTATTTTTTGGTTGGTTTCTACAAGAAAAAAAAAAAAGAGGGTTAAAACACAATCTCACTTCACTCTAATGAGCTCTCCTGGGACCTCCAGAAATGTGTGTTATATTAGTGTATTCATTTTAATGGGGTACAGCAATTTGCTGTATCAGAATAATGAAACAGAGACTTGTAAGGCTGGAAGGGACCTCAGAAGGTCACCTCTTCCATGCCCCAGCCCTAGGGCAGGATCAGCTCTACCTGTGTTGTTTCTCTGAGATGATCCTCTAACCTGTTTGTAAGGGCCTTTAATGAAGGAGATGCCACAGAAGGTCTAGCTTGGACACCATCACACAGCACTTTCCAGAGATTATCTCATGTCATACTGAACAACATATAAGGGACATTTTTAAAATAAAACATGCAAGCCGAACCCAAAAAGAGTTGTGTACGAATTTAAAACAACAGACACTTGGGAAAAAAAAAAAAAGGAAGAAAAATAAAAATAGGATTTTAATATCGAGGTAAATATTAAGAACACATCCTAGTAATCTAATTACTGGTGAGTAAAACTGATTATGACTGTTGGGATTATTATAAATACAAACTTAAACAGTGTTATAAACAGAAACACTAAGCAGTGTTCATGTGAGTGAAATTAGACTACAACATGCATCTTAATAGTTTTTCCGTTTCTATTTAACACAATAACTTCATCTTATCCTAACATATGCTAAGATATTGTTAGTCATTTTGCTGCAGTAATAGAATGTGACATCAAATGCCATAGATTAATTACATATGAAATAGTTTCTTTTGCTAATTAAACAGTTTTGCCTTTAAAACCCATTGGAAAGCCTCGGTTTTAACTTTATTTTCTTCAAAAGCAAAATATAAACATAGATATCTGATTTACCTCCCTCATTTATACACCCAATTTTATACTTTTTTAACTTGTAGTCATATTTATTTGGTCCATTTATGCCCTTTCTGTTCTGTTCTATTTTCCCTGAGACAGGGATCAAAACTGAACATCTGGTTGAAGATGAAGGTGTGCTGTGGACTCTTGTAGCCATGTCAAATTTGCTGAGGTAGGCTCTCTCCCTATCTTTACGTAGGTAACGTTCACATTTTAGCAACTTCATTAGCAAAGGCTTTCATTGATTTGGTTATTTATTTTGTCCTGGATAAGTTTAAATAATTATGGTTGTCTTTAGGCCCATTGGCCATATATACTGTATTGATACAAGCAATTGTCCATCTGCTTGTTTGCCCTCCCCACTAAGAGTTTTCCCACATCTCCATTTACTCTGTCTTGTGTCTTGTCTTTAAATATTTAAGATAACCATTCTTCTCTTACTTTTAAACCAGGGATCATTTATTATTTTCCCCTGAACAAGCTGTATTTTCGTGACTTTGAGAATGCTTGATTTTGTGGCATGTTTAATAAATAACATGAAGAGATGCCAGAAGATCCTTCCTTTCTGGGAGAGTTTCCATTTCTCTCTCCCATCCAGTTTTACTCCTGGTTGGTTTCAGCTTAGGGAAATCAGTCTTTCTCCAAGCAGCCAGTATATGTATTAGTATCTAGAAGTACATTCTGCTTGCAAATCACAAGCAGAATTAGGTCATGAGGCCATGTGCACCTAGGCAACCATCAGTGTGAGTTCAGCAATCAATTCAGCATCATCCACCCGTATTAGGCTTGTTAAAGCTTCATGGTAGTGCTGAAAGATGGAAATAGCAAACTGCTTATTTATTTTTAAGGATTCTCCTGAAGCATGAAGGCACCAAGGATACTTCTGCATCAGGAAATAAAACAGGACAGAGCAGAGGTTCAAGCACTGAGTCGTGGTTCTCCAGACTGTTTAGCTGCTAGAACAGCTCTTGGTATCTTTTTGGTCTGTGTTGTTTAGTACTATGTCGGTGAATGCCCTGGCACTCTTCAGGATTTGTCACAGACTATCTGGATGTGGCCAGGCTCCCTTGGAGTGAGGGGAGAGTGGAAAAATTTTGCCGTACTGGACCTGCATTAAATTTCTATACACACCTATAGTCTTCACATGTATATACACAGATCTGTTGGAGTTGTGGCCACTTGGCATAGAATCAAAGAATGGTTGCGGTTGGAAGGGACCTTGAAGATCATCTTGTTCCAACCCCCCTGCCCTGGGCAGGGACACCTCCCACTAGACCAGGTTGCTCCAATCCCCCTCTAACCTGACCTTGACCCCCTCCAGGGATGGGGCAGCCACAGCTTCTCTGGGAAACCTGGGCCAGGGTCTCATCACCCTCACAGTGAAGAAGTTCTTCCTCATGTCTAATCTAAATCTCCCCTCTTTCAGTTTAAAATCATTACCCGCCGTCCTATCATTACACTCCCTCATAAAACGTCCCTCTCCATCCTTCCTGTAGGCCCCCTTTAGGCACTGGAAGGCTCCTATAAGATTTCCCCAGAGCCTTCTCTTCTCCAAGCTGAACAACCCCAACTCTTTCAGCCTGTCTTCACAGGAGAGATGCGCCAGCCCTCTGATCATCTTTGTGGACCTCCTCCGGGCTCTCTCCAACAGGTCCATGTCCTTCTTATGTTGGGGGTCCCAGAGCTGGATGCAGCACTGCAGGGGGGAGTCTCACAAGAGCAGAGTAGAGGGGGTGAATCACCTCCTTTGACCTGATGGCCACGATTCCTTTGATGCTGCCCAGAATTCTGTTGGCTTTCTCCTCCTCCATCCTCCTCCTGTTCCAAACAGCAACAGTTTCTGTTTGGAAAGGGGTTTGGCTCCACCTCATCCTGAGAAAATGTCAAGCTAATGCTTTCCAGGAGTACCCTGAACTCCCTGCTTATCAGCCACGTGGTGGTGGGGTGATTCTTCACCCGTTCTCTTGAAGCAGGCTTCCGTGCAGAGAAGTACGCACTGTTCCCTGAGAAGGCGAGATCAAGAAGCAACGTGACTCATGAGTTCAGCGGTTTGCACTCACATGAGGTGGGTGTGGGCCCCGGTCCCTGTTCAAAGGACTCTTTATTTTGCATTAAACAGTTATTTCATGTAAGAGGGAAACAATGCTGGAAGCAAGGGCTGGAGCAAAGATCTTTGTGCTGTAAATGTTCTAAACCCAGGGTTAAACCTCTTCTTCCCTCCACACTCCTGAGTTAACAAGATAAAAGTGAGAACAGACCCTTTCCTTGCTGTTTGGAGGATGAAGCACTTACTGTAGCACAACTTTATAAAAAATACAGTTGAGGTATTAGCTACTGATTTAACTGGCAACTGCAAGTGGTCTGTTAGCAGTGTACTTCCCTTTGATGCATCGGGTGTGATTTACCTTTACAGACTTTCTTGATACAGGTCATTGTGGGATTGCATGGGGCAGAGACTATATAGCGAAGATATATAACACTCTCCCGTGGGGTCTTTTGGGGGAAAGGAATGAGGAGGAGTGAGGGGGAAAGGGGTAAGAGCAGTTTAGCTGCATGAATGCAATCCAGACATGTCATGTAAGATCAGATTCTCACTTATCCACTAGCACAGATGTACTGCTGATATATATCTCTCTCTTCAGAACATCTTTTCTGTGAAAATATGAAGCTAAAATGTTTTATTTTAACCTCTTAATCTAGTAAAGTTAGGGGTAACTAAATTTCACAGGGATGTGGGGTGACTCTACCTCTCTCATATTTTCAATTTTCCTGAAATATTTGCGACTGGGGACTGGAGATTCCAGGGCCATCCCAGAATGAAGGGGCAAAACCTGAACAATTTGTTTTAAAGAGATGGCTTTTTTTTTTTTTTTTCTTTCAGGCTTCCAAAAAGTTCGTGTTGCAAAGGCAAAGTACCATGTAGTCACATCGTTGCTCCTTCATCTTCAGGTCATCCTGTTGCAGAAAGCCTGTTCTGAAAAGCAGCCTGACTGCTGATCAGCGCTGGATTAAGTTGTGCTCCAGGTGGATCTGTTTGCAAATTTGGCAAACAGGGTAAAAATAATTTTAAAAATATGACGAAATTCACTCGCTGCAAGACCGTACTTGACATCAGGCAGACTCCTAATGCTGACACCCCAAACCAGCTCTCTTCTCTGCTTACTCAGAAGTCTGAAGCTGCTTAAGGATATTTACACCTATCTCAACAGACGCAGTATCATATCACTATATACTGATTTATAGTAAATAATAGTAACCATAAGTGATAGGAAGAAGGATGCCTTCCCAGCTAGCCCAAGTCTTACATATATATCTTTACCTGCATATGTCTTTTTGTGCATATAGATATATACACATCTATATACCTCTATATACCTATACCTATCTAGCTATAAATATATACACACTGAGGCAGACACACATATGCAATTTAAATATTAATGACAGATGCTACTCTGTAAAACATCTGTGTAAACACCGAGTTACTTACTGACCTCATTGGAAATGCAAAGAACAAACTCTGGCCAAATATATTCAGCAGACACAAAAAGAAACCGAAATGACAGGTCTAAATTCAGTACCATTAAAATACAGAACCAGGGGGGTTAAAACAAGTCAGATGGTCTGCACCAGATCTGTATTATGTATTATGCATGTGTTTTATACAATTCTGTATGTTGGAGGATTGGTATCCAAAGAAATAAGTTAAAGTTGTGACCTGTCTGCTTTTGATTTACTAAGGTCAAAGAGAGCGGATACCTCTTCTTCACGGAGAGTTATATATGCAAATCACAGCACAGATAAGCCAACTGTGGGCAGTACCTCCTTGTTACTTGGGAAAAAATGCCTGCTTGGCTCCCTATTGCTGCATCTCTTATACAAAGACAGATTTGCTAGACTTTTGGGTGTGGTTTTTTCTGGTGGTGCTTTCCTAAAGGTTTATTCATTGAAAGTCTGGATGGCCTGTGAATGTTTTCTCTTCCTGAGCAAGGGCATTGCTAAAAGGGACAGAAAATGAACTCCATGCAAGTGTCGGTCGAACGCTCAGAAAGAGCTCTGTGGAAGTGAATGAGAGTCCAGGGAAGTGTTTGTAGCCTAACAAAACAAAAAAAAAAAAAGGAAAAAAAAGGGGTTGGTATCTGGGCCAGAGGGTGAGAGCTGTTACATGTGTCCCTGCCTCCCGCTGCTTGGGGCCACCGGAGTTCATGGAATAACAATAAAGAATTAGAGAGCAAGAGGCACGTGTGCTGCAGCTGATTCCGACTGCTCAAAACCGAGCCATTCGTCGTGCCCCGTGCAAATGAGTTATCGGGACCAAGCAGATGGGACGCCGTGTGTGCCTGTGTGTGTGAGACAGGGAGAGTTTGGTGTCACTTAACTTCTGCTTTATTGTCAGATCATCTCTTTTTATGGGGTCTTCTTACTCATGATTTTATTAACGTGTAAACCTATTCCCTACAAAAGTAGATGTGAAAGCTGCGCACTGCTCGTCAAAGAAGAAAGCAAACAAACAAAAAAGCCCAAGCCCCAAACATTTACCAGACCATGGTAATTACATTTACTGTGACACTTTTGGCATTTCCTCTTCTTATAGGAGGAAAGCTGCATCCAAAGTGACAGTGGCAAACAAAGAAGTGTTTTGAGCATTGATCTTTTGTTTTAATCGTGACTGTGGTGGAAAGATGCAAGGTAAAGCCTGTGGGTGTCAGTGGAAGAGCTCCCTTGGCACCTCCAAGCTTGAGTTCAGACTCAAATCGGAATAAAGAAGTAACGTGGGATAAATCCTTCCAGCGTTAGCTAGCCAGAAGTCAAATATCTAATCTAAGCTATTTGTTCTCTAGAGTCACAAAAGAAACAGGTATATAAGGGAGCAGGTTGACTGACCCTCAGGAGTTTGCTCTCATTCTCACGATGGATTATTAAGGTGAGTGAAGCAGTGAGCTCCAGCTAATCACCCAGTAAGTACACCACAAACTTTAGGGGAGGAGTAGTCACATTTGGTGTTGGCTCCCATTGTAGCTATCAGCAAAATTTTTCTGTTGTGTCAGCAGGATTCGTGCTGGGAACCGAGGCCCGAAGCAGTGGGCGCTGTGGCACATGCCTGTGAACTGTCTTATTGGGGTTAATGGTGCCACTTGCAGCTTAAATGGCTGCAAGAAGTCGAACATGTGCACATTCCCATGGGCTTTGTGTCTATACTGGGAAAAGCTGAGTACTGACCCTGTCTCATGATTACAAGGGAGTAAGGCATTAGCATAGCAGGGCAATGATAAAGCAGAGGGGTTGTGAAATTTTTGAACAAAATATTTGGAAGTAGTTGACTGGAAAATATAAGCTTGTTGAACTCACTGGTTTACTCAAGAAAGAATTTATTGTAGCTAGTTTAATATTAAAGAAAAAACGAAACTGGAGAAGGAAGTACAAAATAGCCCACTTGGACATTATCTCAAAAAAAAAAAATGTCAGGAGAGATTTTCACTTTTGAGTTTTGAAGTAATTTATGGCAAAAGGAAAGACTGAAAAGAAGAAATAATTTGAAGGTATTAAATGAAAAAGTTCAACTAATTGATCCAAATCCATTTCTGGAACCATTAGAATTTTTATCTTTCCCAGTTAGTTGTAAAGGGGTTCTAGATTCATGGTTCTATTTAGCCTTCTGAGTACGTAGGGAAGGACTTGGTCGATACATCTTGGTCAATAACTAGAGAAGTCAGGATCTGAATTATATTTATGGATTAAAGCAATTGAGCAGACTGAATTATTATAACTTTTGAGTTAGTCAATATTTCTGAGATCTCAATAGATACGTGCACATACTTGGACATGTATATAGTCCCAACTTTGGGCAAAAAGAAAATAAGAGTATTTTTACATAAAATAAAATAAGGATACTTTGCATCATTCAATCCACTTCCCTGAAGAAAGTAAACATTTTTTGAGAAAATATTCACATACTCATAAATGCTAATCTTCACTCCAAAGCAGTTTCAAAGTAAATTCTTCAACCTACCATAATTATTCGTACTATCTGTTTTCATATCAACTTCTGCATGAAAATAAAATGGTTCTTTCTTTGTGGTTAAACTTGCAAACATATCCTATTATAAAACTACTAGTTCTACCCTCTCTGCTTTGGAAAATTAGTTTGATTGGCAAATTGTTGCATTTATTCTCAGGATCAAGGGAATCACCTAAATTCGAAGAAAGCACAGACTTTTTTTTTTCCCCACTTTCAGTTTTATTAAAAATTACCTTGAATATTGTATTTACTTCTCTTATCTCCATTTCTTTCGCCCTAAGGAAGAATATCATCAGTTTGATTCTAATAATGCCTGGTGGGTCCACTGTAAAAACTCTTTGTAAAAATGATCTCTCTACTCAAAAGACAGCGGCTTAAAAAGGAAAACCAGATAAATTGTGATTAGAGCTGGTTCTCTTTTTTCCTGAAATATAAACAAGCCTTGATATCAAAAGCTACCTTCTCCTTAAAATGCTGACTTATAGTAGCAATCTTATTGAAATCCTCATGGAAGGTATTATCAGAATATTTTATGAAATTTGTTGCCTACTGAAAGGCAACTTTAAGGGATTCTTTTCTTCTGTACATTTTTGAGAAAGAAAAAGTTAAAATGAACAATGAAAAGCTTGTATTTGGATAACAGGGAACTGGAGCACAGAGAAACATGAAGTGACTTGTACCAAATTTGTGTCATGGAGCCTTGAGATCCCACACTGGAAGGAAAACCACGAAGGTATTTGGAGACAGTCTTAAGAAGGCAGGTAAGCTGCAGTAACCTGATTTAGGAGCCAAAAAAAATATGCGGCAGGGTTAAGAGAAGTTGGGATAAAGTCCTAGAAAGGCTGTTTTTGTGTGGTTTTTCATTTATTCTAACAGGTCATGCAGCTCTCCTAGGTGCTCCTTATGATTCTGGCCTCAACAGACTCTAGCCAAATGAGATACCTCCTGATGGCAAACACTTTGGGAACTTAAAAAAGCCAATAAGAGAGTTGTGTTTCAAACCCAGGCTCTAAGCTGTGAATTGCCTGAGCTAACTGCAAATCTATCTTTTTCTCTTATGATATTTCAAAACCTTTCAATGAATTCAAACTTTCAGAAATATTATGCTTTGGTAGACATTGAGGGCTCTCTGGTGTCGATCAAGGAAAGCTGTAAATAAGCTGGTGTCGATTCCTTCCACCCATGCTAAAGGACTATGAGTCTAGACATTTTTATAAGTATATTCTCTTTCATTAACTTGGAAGAATTAGTTACCTAATGCTTCCTAAGGAAACAAGGCTATAGTAATTGCACTGGCTTTTCCTCCATCTGTCTTTTAAGTCTGTCCTCTTCTACTTTAAACATTTTGATCCCCTGACAAGGACATGACATTGACCAGCATTTCCCTTATGTGAAGTTGGGATACCCATCCTTAGTCACAGAATTACTGGGCACAGCTTGGAGGGTTAGGGAGTGCATGTGGTGATCCACTTTTTGTGAGGTTAAGATGATTTAGCTATATCAACATGAGCTCTATGTTTCCAGTGCAACAGAGAACAATTTCCAGGGGGTTTTATTCAAGAGCAAAGACATAGTTGAAGGTAGCTAGGTTTCTACAGCATTCATCAGAACCAGCAGCTGAGTTAGTGGCAAAGTCAGTGCCTTTGTCAAGAGAAAAAGAGTAAGTTTCTAAGAAAATCAATCTTTGTTAGCCCTATGGCATAATATGTTTGGTTGTGGGTTTTTTGGAGGGGCTGAGGGGGTGTTTTTTGGTTTGGTTTGGTTTGGTTTTTTTGTCTAATGATATTGATATCTCTGAGTTCTGCTTTTGCCTTTGTTGAGAGTGAAGCAGAGGCTTTAGATTGTGCAGGACAGGACTGACTGTGTCTTTGAGGACTGAGATTTCAAGAAGACTGTAAGAGAACACACTGACAATTGAATTGTAAGACTGGTAAAAGAAAAAAAGTTAAAATAGAAGCTCATGAAATTATGACTCAAAGTATCGTTGTACATTTTAGAAAAACAATATTTTCCTTTTTTTTCACTAAGTGAAAGTATTTATTTGGGTACTATATTTTTGCTGTTCAAACCATTGATGAATACATCTAATTGTTAACAACACATTGCTTCTGAGATTTGCTGGACTGCACTGGAATGGGAATCAACCCTCAAATGGCTGAATCTACTTTTGGATTGAGATTCCTAAATATTATACCTGTACAGAAACTCCATTTTTCTTTTAAATTTAGCAGATGGAGTCAGAAATTTTGCAGAACAGAGTGGTATAGCATAAAACCAGCTTAAAGTGTGTGTGTTTCTTTCTGTAACTTCTTTTAATTCCTTATTTATCAGTTACATGTCTTTGCACTTTTCAGACCAAAGCCTTTAGGTAAGCAAAGTATTTGAGGTGATGAAGTTACACCTTCCTAAGAGCCTGCTTTCTAATCTGAATTTCTGGTTTGAAGAATTACAACACATACTAGTAGTACATACTATATAAAGCCATAGAAGCTGGAACCTTGGCTCATGAACAGGCATCCATATTTTCTTGAAAGCTCTGAAAACCACATCTCATGATATGGTAAATTTGTGAGATACTAAAAGTAAAAATAGAAGAATATGAGGAAAATTCTCTTTGTATCTTTTCGCATATCCTTGGGCAAGGATGAAAGAAATGCTAACTTAATATAGGTAGTCAACATTTAGGACGTCTTTATGGCTTTCCTTGCCTTTTACCTAAAGATCAGAAACGGAATGTTGCCAGCGGTACTTGAGGGGTCATGGGTTCAATATGGTATGACAAATCCTCACTTTTATGTGTTTTGCATTAAACGGTCACGTTAAAGATGACCTGATGGCTCTGATGCTCTGAGCTTTTCATGTACCTTACCTTTCATTAACTCACAGCTTGCAGATGGGGACAGTGTTGGGGTGTGACTAGCTGTTCAGTAATTATTAGCACGAATAAATTCAAGGCTACTGTAGTACCATTTAACTGCAGAGAAATGCTTAGCTCTGACAGCTCATTAAAGAAAGTACCATCTTTAAAGGAACTGATGCAAAAGGGAACATATGAAGCTTAACCCTGAGGTGGATTTGGCAAGGCAGAGCAATGCCAAATGTCCTTGACGGATTGCACTAAGAATCTGCGGGCTGGAGTAAATGCCAGGTCAGGTGGATGGAGTCTCTGGCCTGAGATGTGTTTGCAGTGGATGGCAACCAGATTATGCAGAAACATTAAATAAACTGGAATTTCCCTGAATGAGAACAAAGGAACATTAGGACACAGTAGGTCAGACAAATGATAAAGAAAATATAAAGCTACATGTGCAGAGGGGTCTTCCTAATATTTCTCTGGTAACTTTGGGCAAGGTACTTTGGTAGATAAACCAACATGTCATTACATGAGGCTTCTGCTCCCGAGCCATGTAAGTGATTCTCAAAATCCCACCTTCAAATCTCTGTTCTTAAATTCCCCCTTCATTTAAACTAAAGATAGTCATATTTAGTTACCTTTCAATGGTATTTTTTTATGTGTGGAGGTGTCCTAAAAGCAATTCATAGAAAGGATTTGGGGGAGAAGGGGCTCTTATCTCCTTAGGGAACAAACTATCTCTATTTTTTCACAAAAGTCAACAGAAAAAAACGGGCCAGCAAACAAACCAAATCAAAACGATCAGATTTTCACAAATGCAAACAATTTCATATTTAAATTCAAGTCTGGTATTTTATATGAAATAAAGCCCATTTTCAAATGAAAACTTGCTTAGAATGATGAAATACACATTTTTGATACAGTAATGTTTGGGGTTTTTTTCCAAAATAGGAATTTGTGACCAATATAACTCCATTAAAAAAATACATAATCAAAATTGGTGTTATGAATAAAATTACTTTTTAGGAAAAAACAGCCAAGCAAACAACTGACCAGACCCAGAAGACTAGAGCAATACTGATAATTTAAACACTTAACATTGTCAGGCACTAGAACTAAGTTTTCTCTACTGTTAAATCTTAAGAAGTGGCTCCATTAGAACTGTCTTCTAAATTTTCTGGTCCTGGCTCCGGAGGTGGAACTGGTCATGGACCTTTTCCATGGGAATTCTGCTTGTAGTCACCCTGTTTCAGAGGTTCAGAGGATCAAATACTTTGAGTGCAGGGCTTTCCATACCAGCTGCCCTGAGGTGTATCAGAGTGTAGGCAGTACCAAAGATTGATTAGGAAGTTTATGTGCTGCCGTAGTTGGCAATATCCATCTTGCATGTATTACAACGTTAGACTGTTTTTCATCCTGCAATTCTCTCAAGTCTCTGCGTATGTTCATTAAAACATGAAGAAATGCAGTTATGTTTAGGCCTGGCAAATGGTCCTTGTTTGGTGATATTTAGAATAACTCTCAGTAGACGAAGGCAGCAAGGGTTAAAGTTTGATTTCAGTTCAATTTTACTGCATTACCATAGTTTTTCTTCCCTCTAACTTAATTTCTCTCTGTCCACACAGGGAGAGAAAATCAGTTTTCCCCTGCAAGCTCTTTCAAGCTCCACCACAGGCTTCTTCTCTGATTTTGGACAAATTAGCTAATCCTCTACAACAGTTTCTCCTCAACAAAACACAAGTGGTGAGCAGTGGCAGTCAAGTCTGCTTTTACGGATTTCTATCTTGCAAGGGTAATTAGGAAATGCACAGACAGACAGGTAGGTATGTAAGAAAAGTTTGGATTTTAATACACATCTGTAGAAGTTTCACAGGAGCTTTGTTTCTTAAGGAAACCAGTCTAAAGAAACCAATGAAAAGGAACAGAGATGGTACTATCTTACCTTATGATAGTGTAATAACAAAGGGTACACTGGGGACACATATTCCAGTATATTAAATATACTCTTGGAATTGCAGGAACTCTACCACTCTAGAGGAGTACAAGATTTCCGTTGGTCCTGTATTTACCAGCCCCTTAAGAATGTCTTGGATATCCCAGGGAATTTCAAATGACAGTTTCTATACACTTTTAGGCAATTAAATTGAATCCTCTATGATGCGCTGACCATGACACGCATGTGTCCCTCCTATGCTCTCATTTTTACAGAGATAGTGTTCAAGCCCTGACTGATGTAATTTTCCACCCTTGCAAAAGTCTGTTCACATTCAGTATTTTACCTTTCAATACTCAACATTGTATCCAGTAGCTACCTGTACCTTTTTATATGAGTTAAGTTTTTAGCTTCAAGAGGTTTTTTTTGAGATAAACTCCATGATCTATTATACTCCTTTTCACTGGTTTTGAATTTGCCAGCTTGATTTTTAATCTCCTTTTTGCATTGAATGACTGGAGTAGAAATTCGTATACGCTTTCTCTAGGCAACTATCTCTTTTACAGTTGTACTTTTTGTCCTAGTCTTTCTGTATGTACCCACACACAGCTGCTTAACATTACACACACACACATAACACGCACATAAGTATATTCCCTAAGATGGAAATAATATGGTTTTATATACAGTGATATGTATGCCATGTTTGGCTGATTAGGTACAGAAATATACTCATGTGACCATAATACGTATTTTATATATCAGTGTAATAAACGTAATTGCAAAGTGTTAGATTCAAAATCTACTTCAACACATTAATTTATACTGGTTTGACTAATAACACCATTGCACGGACTGAAAGTGTAATGAAAATCCACAGCAAGAAGTTAATGAAAACTAAAGCTTCTTTGAATAATGTGGAGGACTGTATAGATGTCCCAGTGAGATCCGCTTGCTTATACCATGTAGCAAAACAAAAGTTGGAAGTTCTCATTAATGTTGTGGAAGAAGGCTATTGTAAATAGCATACTATAATTGCATTTGCCAAATATATTCAATTGATACCTCTTCGAAATGAGGACACTTCATTTAAAACTGAGGGGCACAATAAAAACCCATCTTAGTGAGACCATACCAGATATGGAGAAGCCACCTTAGGGGAAAGAGAAATAATACAGAGGGTCACACAGAGTGCACTGGCAAGAAGTGTAAAATAAAATTCAAGCTGAAAAACTCAAGGTAAAGTACCCAGAAAAATATCAATTCATACATAAAGATTGTGTGGAAAGTGAGACTCAGAAGGCAAAATTAGTAGAGATAAAACTGATCTGCAAAATAGTTGTGAGGTGCTTATGTCAGGACATCATAGAAAATAAGATGTTTTTGCAGAGATAGCATTGCAGCTACAGAGCTGCTAACTTACTGCCCTGTATCATTCACCAAAAGAAATGCCACATATTATAAGCCCTGATCCAACATCTAGTGAAGTCAGCGGCAATTTTTATGGACTTGGCAAGTTTGGGATTTTGCCTACAATCTGTTTGGTGTGGTTGGGTTAGCGCAGGAAGAGAACTTAAGCTCTTCCAGTATGGCAGTGAAGAGCAAGGCTAAGACATCATTAAGAGGCTGGGGAAGACTGACTTACAAGGACAGATCTGAAAAACTAATATCCATGTAGCTTGGTTAAGAATCAGGAAAATTACCTACAGTCATTTGAAGAGTTTAAATGCCAAGGAGGGTGAAGAATTATTTAGGGTGTGGACATTGCCATGAGCAACAGAATGAAATTAACCAAAGCAACACACAGGCTAACTATCAGAAGGGAAAAAGGAGTCCTGAAGTAACTTTTAAACAGCCTGTCACCAGTAGAAGCTCCATTAATAAAGTCATTTAAAACTGAAAAAAAGGAGAAGGAAAAAATCCTGTTAAGGATAATCCTTCAATAGCCAAGATATGGGACAGTGTGATCTAAAGACTCTAAGGACAGAGGAAGATCATAATAATCAACTTATTATGCAGGAGGTCAGACAAGGGAGTTATAATTGTCCTTCCTTGACCTCATACATGATGAATCTATGAAAGCAGAGGTGGACAAGGGCTTGAGGAGAGGTCTCAAAATTGTTACTAAGGTAAAACTGCCACTGAGCCCAAGACAGACTGCTATTTTTAGGTGGAACAGGAGGGGAGCATCCCAGAAACATTCACCTTTTCCTCTTCACTCTGTGTACACATGGCCATGACTTGCTCTTTTAACCA
Organism: Arenaria interpres; assembly: GCA_013399435.1. NCBI lineage: Eukaryota > Metazoa > Chordata > Aves > Charadriiformes > Scolopacidae > Arenaria > Arenaria interpres. Next base: position 22,539 of record VXAK01005639.1, on the reverse strand, counting down.
AATGATTAGATTCTGCCACTGAATCCATTATACTTAGTACAATATTTGTGCATTAAGAACTGGAAGCTCCTTACCAGTGAGTGAATCCAAGGGATTTCAGCCTTAGTGACCCGGCTTGTATAAACTGAACATGTTCTTTATTTCCCTAAGTTCATGATTGCATTGACTTAACTTTAGCCTACAGAACTGCCCTCCTACCCTATACAGTCAATCACAACAAACAGATCAGGAGCCCTGAAGCTGGGAATATTGGACTCAGGGAAGAAAATACTATAAATTGTAAATCAAATATGATGTCTAGTTTATGAGAATTTTGCCTGAAGATATATTTTTTATTCCCAAAAGCCTCTTTGCTAAAGCATTTATTACTGATCTTAATTCATCTTGCAAATTTAGTTAATACTCATAGATATCTTTTGCATACAGAACAGCACACATGCAGTTACACTAATGTGTCTCAGTTGCTGATGTTGCCCTGAACAGAGCAGACTACAAAGTGGTTGGGCTGAGAGGAATCTTCATTTTAAAATAAAAATGTTGCTTGCTGTGAAAATAACGTTACATTTAGTTAAATTTCTACTGTTTTAATTATAAATGTCATGAATGTAACAGAGCTTTATAGGAACCCTCGAATGTCAGAGACCTAGCGGTAAAGTGGAAAGATGTTGTGTCCAAGAGATATTGTATAGAAGAAGAATAAGGCATTTACATGACTTCCATTTCCTAGTTGTAGGTAATGTCGTAACATGAAGGGCATTTCTACTAGCACTAACAGATTTAATGAATTGTTTCCTCCATAAACAGACTTGCACTTTTTATTTCCTTGCATTCTTTTTTGTTTAGTAAAGAAACTTTGTGTTTTCCAAATTTACAGAGCTGCTATCTACATGGAGAATAGCACAACAGGTAGGAACACCAGCTGAGTGATGAGGGTCTCCAGATTCAGTCCTAGCTCTGAGCAACCTTGTCTTCAACTACCCAGTGCAGAAGCTCCCTCTGTTTTGTAAACCAGAATGGTAGTGGGCTGGAAGGCTGAAAAAAGTAAAGGAATCTGATATAATCCTAAAGTCTGCATTCAGGAGGATGCCATATCACAGTCCAAGCAAGCAATATGACAGTACCTCTACATCAGTTCTGGTAAATTCCCCTGGGATAAGCTTTTATTCTTGGCATCACCAAAATATTAAAGTGCTGACAATATGCAAGATTTATTCTGGGAAGAAGAACAAAAAGATCAAAGCTGGGAAAGGTTGAATTATTAGGAATGAGTACAAGGGTAGAATAAATATATCTTTGCTCATAGATGGTTAACAGAGGGATAATAACGGTATGCAAATATTTGAAGAGTGTAAATGTCAAGGCTTGAATAGTGAGTATTTAGCAGCTGACGAGAAGCTTTCTTGAGATGCAATAGGATAACAAGTGAAACTGAGGAGATGAAATAACGTTTAACTGGAGAACTATACAGCTGTGCAATAATTTCCAGTCAGAAGCAGTGAATGCACCGTTTAATGGGAATTTTAAAACTCGGAAATTTTAAAGTTCATGTTAATAAATTTAACCATCTTATATGATACAAGGGAATAGTACCTCATTCAGAGAGAAAAAGCTGGTTATCATAAAAATATCTGACAACCACTCCCCTGACAGAAAACCCTACCTGTATTCTCTTCATGGTTACATACTGCAGTTATACTTGTTGCTTTGGCAAAGGAAAAGTTTCAATGAACTGGTGTTCCTCTTGCTGATTTATGTGATTTCCAGAATTTTGGCTCAATGATGACACTATTATCTCAGTTTGATTAACCCGTGTGAATTGTATTATTGTTCAGAGTCTGTGGGCTGAGAGAGAACGGAAATATTACCACCCAGACATCTTGTTTTAACAAGGTTAAAGATAAAAGAAATCTCTTTGAGATGCTATCTGTGTCTGGAAAAGTATCAAACTGTGTGTGCAAAAAGAAACTGGATTATTTAGCCAGTGGGTAATGTTGTGAGAGTCCCCACCCTACTCATTAAATCTCTAGGCTTTAAGTCCTCCAGGAGAAGGAGTTGATGTGCACTTGGGCTTGTGCTTAGCGTGGTGTTTCTCAAAAACCTAGGTGTGCCATGTAAGGGCAGGACACAAAATGTACTCGTTAGAGGAGGAGGAACTGGGAACAAAGAGTATGTTGGCTTCCAGTACTAAAACAATTTAATGCATCATTCTGACAATTATCTTTGGTGATGAGGGAAAGGACATGAATAGCAGTTAGCTAAAGTGGAGAGCATCCTGATGGTATACCACCCAGGGAAGAGCACAGACAGCCCATAGTGGCTAGAACTTTCTGTGGTGATCAAAAATCTGAACAAGTCCAGTTTGGTGTTAAGTATTTTATGAATACACATGTAACACAATGAATTATTTTAGTGGAGGTATATTTTATTTTGATATTTTCAAAGCAATATAAAACATAGCTTTGGAGACGCAATTTGATTTCTAGATTTATATATACATATATATATGCACATATTTAGTATACAAACATAAACTAACCAGAAAAAGAAGAATGAAATGCTCCTTCTTGGGCCAAAACGAGCACTATATCAATATGTTTCTTGTTTCTTCTAAAAAAATGAAAAATTTAATTTGGGACATAATATTGAGTCTTGAAAAAAAATCACCCATAAAGCGGCCAGACTGAAGTCTATTCTGATATTTTGTGGATGAGGGTGAGGTAGTTTATATGCAGTAGACCTTGATCGGGGTGAAAAAGAAGTGAAACAATAGGTTTTGGGAAATGCCAAAGTCAGAAAAGACAAGACATCACGTCAGGCTCTTCACTGTCCTGTCAACTGTACAGGCTGCAGAATTTCTTTCAGTGATTTCTGCTGTATAAAGGACCAAGAACGTCCTTTTGTCTGGGTCATGGTCTCAGTAGGCTCATGGGATGGAGCTGCCTTGTGATGCAGTTAAGGAGTATTATAGGGCTAAAACAAGTAGCTGCGTTCCACAGCCTGACTCCCTCTTCAGACATGGACCTGACCTGTAACAGATCCCTTTTTTCCAGCTTCTTCCTGCCAGTTGTACTTCCTCTCTGGAACATCAGAGAGGGAAAAGAGCACCACTTTGTTTGGAGGGACCTTTCTCATATCTACTTCGGAGACAGGCTTAGCCTAAAACAGGCTGCAAAAGAGATGTAAAGGTGTGAAACTTCATCCAAAACTCAGTCTAGCAGGTGCTCCACCCCTTGGCTTCATTTTGCTAAGTTCCACCTTATGTAGTCTTTATCAGTAACAATCTCCCTTAGGTATAATTTTTATTTTACTCTTCTCCCTGGTTGCAGATGAAACATGGCCCATTTCCCTTTGTATGAGCTCACAGATCCTTATCAAGTCATTTCTTTGTGATAAACAAAGGAGATCAAGCTGTTCCTCTTACTTCAAGACATAATTTCAAGACCTCAGATTATGGACATAGACCTGAGAAGAGTTTCCTGGCTGTCATGTTCAGACTGCTGCCATAGAGATTAACCATGTCAGATGACTTCTCCTCAAAACTTTTAAAATCCTGTCCTAAAACTAAGATTTTATTTGCTTTCCATGTTATCAGTAGTAATCTCTTCCGGTACCTAACGCTTTTCACGGTTACACACTTGTATTGTGCCCCGAGGCCCTAACAACAGTGAAGCAAATGCTTCACCTTAGGTTGTGTACATGATGTATCCCTTTGCCAATGAGGCTAATTTCAGTGGTACCTTCAGTGAGACGATCACTTTTAAGACACCCACAACCTGGGGTATGCTGGATATGAGAGCTACCCAAACCTGGAATTCTGCCCACTCCTTTTCATTGTCTGAACCTCACATCTTTCAGAGAGTTAAAATCATATTTAATTATAACTCCTAACTAAATTATGATATTTAAGCCTGTACATAGATGCTTCAGCACTTTGGTGCCAGGCTATTCTACCTGGTCTCTAGATTCAGGTCTCTAGTACATCCTACATCCCACCTTCCGGTCTCATGTGGATGTTGCTGATACTCCACTGGATCAGTAACTGACCTATTGGCCTAGACTTAGGCACCTGGGTTACTCCCCTAATTTCAAATTGCACAACACAAAACTTAATGCAAAAACAAGGCAAAGCTTCCAATGACATTTAATTTCTATCAGGGATCTGTTATAATTTATAAAAATACCTGTCTAATAGTATATATGTAACTACATATTTTCCTCCATGTAATCTACCATAAATCACACTGCAGATTAATTTTCATAATACAGACCTGGGTTTTTTTAGGTAGATTTGCATTAATTTCATTTAACTTTGAGATGTTGGTCAGAGCTAATATCTCTGAAATCTTGCAACATTTAATGGATAGGAATAGCCACCTTCATAAGGTAATTCTAAAATAAGGCTGCCAGAATGAATTAAAGATTATGGGGGAAATCCAGAAGATCTGCAGCAATCATGCAGAGGCACCTGAGCTAGTTTTAAAGGTAGCAGGATCCTGGAAGCACAGAGGGATGACAGAGAAGCATAGAGCAGTATAGGCATGTCTCAGTGGAAACACTCTTCTTCATATGCTGGTAATGAACTACGAGCTTACAATTTCTGAAGGGTAGTTTTTAGGCCGACTATCACCTCTTTAACATTTAGAAAATGTCTAGTATCATTTTTAGAAGGATAGAAGAATGATTGCCAGGTTTTAGTACACAGAAGTATCTTTAAATTAGCACTTTTGCCAACTGCCATATTCTCTTTCTTCCCTAAAATTGCATGGTGTGGCCATGGCCTTTCAGGGGGTGGCTGATTTCTACCACTGCAGGTGGTTGTACCTCACCAAGAAGACTTTAGGTTACTAAAACAAAATCAGCTTGATCGACATCTACTGGGAATGAACAGGATTTGTGCTGGTCTATTGCAGAGAGGAAAATTTCTTATTCAAGTTAAATTTTCTTTCTAAATGACCTGAGAGACTAACACGTTACAGGAAACCAAATGTGGTAGCAGATGATCGACAGGAAGGTCGTTGAAACATTTTGTGTTTAAAAACACGGGATGAAAAATCTAAAATATAGGTCATTTTCAGATATTTGCATTAAAAAAAATCAAAATAGGCAATCTATTTTAGTTCACTGGAAATTATGAAGTGAAAATTGAAAACTGAAAATTAAAAGCTTTAATGTTGATCCTTTTAAAGTTCACTTGAATATTTTTTAGTTTGAAAATCAGATATTTGTCAAATAAATATTCATTCTTATAGCACATTTAGATTTCAGTACATTTCCTCACCTTTTTTTTTTTTTAATGAACAATTTATGAAACAGCCTTATGACTGCAAATCGGCAAAGCTGCATGTAAAACATACAGCTGTGAGAACACGGAAAGTGTCCCATTCTCTGCCTTGTTTTGCTTGAAGGTGAGGTCTGTGTCCTGAGGTCCTGAACATCCAATTTTGAGATGTTCCGCTTAATGCATCTAACAATGTTAAAAATAGAATTAAGGTGACGGGGGAGGCATGGGTTTTGCCAGTCCTCCCTCCATGCTGTTTTCATATTTCCCTAATAGTGTAAAATAACAGCATTGATCAAAGAACCTGAGTGACTTGACAACAAACAGTAGACCAGTTACAGGATCTTACATCATTTGTCTGTTACAATATCTTCTGGGAAAGTTTAGTCCTGGAGTGAAATTTTTACTGCTTGTTACATGTAGTTAAGGGCAAAAAAACACCGCTGCAGCCTCGAAAACAACTTAGCCATATTCATTAGACAGCGCAAGGGCGATCTAAGCACAGAATCGCTATGTTTCTCAAGAGAAAAGGCGGGATCTAACATAGCCTCCAGGAGACTTTTAATTCGGAGGCACAAACAGTTTGATGGCCATTAAACGTAACAGCTGGCAACACAAGGAGCCAAGAAGGAATGTGGAGCCAAGGAGTAATATTTCTGCCTTCCTGGGATGAAGTGCGAGAGAGCTCACTGATACTCCACGCTGGATGTCCAACAAATAGCAACAGCAACTGAGACACTAACACATGAGTCACCCTCTGTATCTTCAGCATAACAGTGATGGAAAGTGAACTTCTTGCGTTATCGGCTGGCAGAGGTAACGCTGATTGCAGAGCAGGGATGCTGAGAGTATCAGCAAGGTTGGCAGAAGAAGCAATAGTTGGGTTTTGCATTCTTAACTAACTCCTGTTTAGGGAGAAGGAAAGAGGATCCTGCTGTACCTTGTGATTATTTGGCCATTTTAAACAAATTGTGGTTCTTGAGGATTAGGAGTTTATTCCATCAGAGCTTCATTTTCACTCCAGCTTCTCATTTTGGTGACAGCCACTATTTGGTCACTAAGTCAGGTCTAATCCTTCTCACATTATCCTGTTGGAGTAGTAAACTTGGCGGTTATTGAAGGACAGAGAAGCTGGTGGTTTAGAAATGGCCTGCCGGTGTCCAAGCATGTTCTTCATGCATTGAGTTATAAATCAGTGTCTGCCTTGAGACTATATATGGGATTTCAGGTTTCAGTGATGACAGTGAGAAAAGTAACGCAGGATTACTGCTGTGTAGTCTCATCCATAACTTTATGAGATTCATTTCGGAGAAGGAAGATCTGGAAGCAAAGTTCAAGGCCCCTTCTGGGTCTGTCCCTCATTTAGTCTGCTGTACAGTACTCAGGCAGCATAAAGGGGGGGTTTAAAATGGAGAAAATTATGCTTTTACTCACTCTAATGGTTTTTTGCACTACCAGAGAGACGTCAAGAGGCCTTAATATAAATGACAATCGGTTTTATCTGCTTTTGTTCTTCCCTGATTTGTGCACTCAAAATACTGATGAGCACTGGGAAGCGAAATCGGAAGACAAATCACACCTGCATCGAAAGGACACCCATTTAATGTTTGATTTTTTTTTTCCTTTTCTTTTTTTTTCCCCCCTTTAGATGTAACAATTAGTCCTGGAAAAGGAGAGGTGAAGATACGTGCTGGCAGGGAGCTCTGCAATATTTGAAAGCGTTCTCTGCAATATAGTCTCAGAGTTTATCGCTTACAGTTAACCTCTGGTGCAGGAGGAGTCCTGCTCCTCCTGAGGGAGAAAAAATATCTCAGGAAAGAAGTTACCTACAAGTATGAGCACAGGCACATGTACGTGTACGCATCTGAGTGCATACGCGCCTGGTGGATGTGTCTTATGCTTGAAACCTTCACATATAAAAAATGTAAAACGTGACATCTCATAATATTTTCATATTGGGTAACTACAGAGAATATTTTGGCAAGGGTGCTTAATCTAAAATGTTCAATTTTAATCAGCTTGAACTATGGTCTGTCTTTCTGTGAACTGAAAACCACCAATCAATTTTCCTTTATCTTTTTTTCTGTTTTTCTTACCCAAGGCAATGCCTTTTGTAAAAGGGTATTTATTTTTAATGGATTTTTTAATGAATTTTTCAGTCAAGCTATTAATAATGCCATTAATTATAGGCAGCTTGTATTAAAGTGCATGCTGGCCTCTTAATCCTGACCCCCAGCTATTGGCTTGCAGCTAATCCAGCCCGGTGCTTGGCAGCGGTGCCGGCCGCAGCCCGTGGCTGCTTGGGAACAGGGGGAAGACAGGACTAAAGGATAAGAAGGGCTGGGGAAGCGAGAGAAGGGGAGGGGGGGAGCGGCATTTCGAGTATATACTTTGCCAGAGGGGGTGAAGTTTAAAGCCAGATGATATGTTAGTGCGGTGGGGATAATCCTGGAGATGCGGTGCCAGCACTTTGGGAGGACCTTCCCCGGCGGAAGGCTTTGCTCTGCCTGAAAGCCCTGGCCGGTTTGATAACCCCCAGGAGCCCCGCGCCGCCTTACCTGGGGCGGTTGTGCGCGACGGCCGCCCCACTTCAATCTGCTTAAAAGATCGGGCAGACAGAAGGCCCCGGCCACATAATAGATTCCTTTCCCTTCCCCAGGCTGCTCATCTGACATGATTGTTACGAAAGTTGCTAATTATCGGCTGGTTGGAAGATAATGAAGGGGCCCCATCCTGTGTGGTTAGAGGAGAGAAACTCCTGTCATTAGGAGCGGGACCAGATCCAAAGAGTTTCCAGCCTTTGTGCTTGGGTGCACGTCTCTGCGTTTCGTTTTCTAGGGTGATTGGAGGTGTTAGAGAGATCTTAGAATCCATCATTTTGCTCCCGTGAAGTTTTGACCTTTTTTTTTTAAAAAAAATCCATAAATGTTCTTTTTATTCCCGTACTGACTTTTGTTTGCTTTGTTTGTAATTTCTGTTCGCACATCTTAGAAAAAAAAAAAATAAACACTCTAGATACATTATTCTCTTTGTAAATGTTTATGGAACAAAGGATGGTGCGTTTGCCTCGTTGCAGAGCTGTCTCTGGGCCACTCTCCATGGCTGCGGGATGCGAGTTTCATATTCACAGGCTCAAGGAGGAAACATCCTTTCTGCTGAAGATCAGGCACCCATAGAGATGTTAATCTGGTATTTTATGGTAATTAATTTGAGCATTTAAATAAGTGGTTTGGCTACTGGGTTTTTAAAAGCCGACAACACAGAGCATGAAGCGGCAGGAAAAGGCAGCTCCTGTACAGAGGAACAGAAAATTTGGACCTGAAGGAAGCTGGGGTGCTCTGGGGAGAAAATGAACTGAGGGTTTATGTGGTTTAGGTTTTAAAGTTTTTCTCTTTTGTTCTTTGTTTTTCTTCTTGTGGTTATTACACAAGTGTGTCTTAGGAAGGTGCTTGAACACTGGTGCATGTTCGGGTGTTCATTACTCAACACAGACTTTGGAAAGTTATAGTGTCAGCCAGTTTGGATGCTCCAAGCCCAAATTTTCCCATGCCCAGCACCCATATCCTCCAAGTCTTTCACTCTTTCCAATCACCGAGCAAGTTTTTCAACAACAGCCCCAAACCTGGAGCTTTCTTAAGAAAAAGTAGTGGCAGGCTTGGGAAACATCTGCATTCTCTGACATTGAGTCCATCACCCTCTGTTATTTTTCTGTCCATATTCTCTTTCTGGTAGAAGAGCTTTGTGTCTCAGTGATTGCTTCTGGATCCAGGTATCACCAGTATTTAATAGTGTGGATAGGGGTATGATTTCAGCAACAGCATAAGGTGTTACGCCTGGTCATGCTTTGCTCTTAACACTATTTCTCTATTTTCTTTGCCTTTTGGGTTTTGTTTTGGTTTGGTTTTGTGTTTGTTTTTTTTTTTTTTTGTCAACAGATTACCTTGACTGTAATAGAACATGAAAGATCAAGGTGGTATAAACTTTTCCCCAGAAAAGACACCAGCATTGAATTTTATAACTGATAGTTTCCTCAATGGTTTCCTCAATGGTTTACAGTTTCTGCAACTCTTATTCACCAGTTCTGCTGTCACCATGTCCTGTTAGATACCAAGTGACAGGTAAGAAATGGAGAGGAGGGTGGAGGACTACTATGAACGGGTTCTGACCCTCCTAAATCATGCTCCATAACCTTTTGTGGGGAAATGAGACACAGCACACATCACCCTAGTTGTCGTGCTGTGTCTCAGCTTCTCTACAGCTTTACTCCAGTTGCAGCGTTGACTGTATTGCAATAGTTTGTTGTAAAACACCAGCAGATGAAGAAGGTGCTAAGTGCCCCGGAGACACAGCATGCACTGGATGATGCACCCACATATCCAAAGAGAAAATGTTAATCCCATATAATTAACCCAAAAATGTCAAGAAGTTGGGCTTTTCTTCTTAATTACAGTTTTTTTTTTCAAGGTTTTGTTTTTTTTTCCAGTCTCTGTGAGGATATTCAAGTTTTGCCTAGTGGAAAAAGAACTGGAACAAATGTACCACCTTTTTTAAGTTGCTCCAAAGAAAACCAAACAAATTATAGCAATTACTTCAACAGCACTGCCTTTTTTGCCTATATTCTTAAATAAAATATAATGTAAGGCAAATAAAACCGATTTATTTCTGTTATTTTCATGTGCTTTATGTTTTTCATGCTTGTTTCTTTTCAAAATCAGAAAAGCAAATACACAAGTACAACAAACCAAGGAAGACCACAGGTCATTTTATGACCCGAGGAACCAACTTTCAAATCTGAGACATCAGCTTGGATAGCTGGGGTAATTTCAGCTATATCCATCTTCCCACAGCGAGTCCCTACATGGGTAGATAAGTTGGTGCTGTTGAACTCACTGGTGATTTTGTACCTAATTTTTATAAGAATCCTGCATTTTTAAACATTTGTCCAAAAGAAGTTGTGTAATTTTGGGATTCACCTGTTGGTAGTATTGTCTCTGCTTTACAGTTTTCAGAAAGATCAGGGTTTCTAGATTTCTGAATGAAAGGGATATTAGCCTGTTATTTCGAAGGTCAGATTGAAACTGAGTTTGATCAGACAAGAATGAATGAATAACCATATGTTCTGGCAAGATAACCGTAAACATATCTAAGAGAAATGAGTATGATGGTCTCAGCAAGCTTTCCGGAACAATGTGATTTTTGCCATCAGAAGGTTATAAATTACTCAGAAATTTGTAATGAGTTTAAAAAGGCCTGGTTTGGCTCCAACATTCATTATTTTTCACAAAATACATATACATAACATCTTTCTTAGTGAAAGTGAGGACTCTGCTGATTGTCAGTGGTTTTAAACTTTAGTTTGATTTTTTCTGCCATTACTGAAAGAGAAATTTTAATAATTTTTATAGAAGAATAAAAGGGGTGGGAGAAGATAAAACCGATTCAAATTAATTTTGGGAACATTTCTGCATAACGTAACTGGAAAGTTTCTCCCACAGGATTTCTCTCAGTTTGGGATTTTTTTTTTCATTTTTTTTTTTAATTCACACTAATTTAGCAAGCTATATAAGTGAGTGCTTAGCTTTAAGGGTAAAAGGAGTTAGATGTGTGCTCAAGCTCTTACTAAATTGGATCTTGATTAATTTTTGTAAATCTATCTTATTTCTGGCATAGCTCAGGAAAGCTGTCAGTCCTTGCCTGGACTGGGAACCTGAAAGGCTTTCAGCACATTAGAGAGTTGTCTTTTCAGGTCAAGGCTGAGATACAGTGAAAGGGAGGGAGGATTGCATTTTGCTTGCTTGACCTATGCAATATTTTATTTTTGGATAAACAGAGCACTGCAGCTTCCAGTATTTTTCTGATCCATCAGTCCTCACAAAGGCTGCATTCAGCAAATAGGGCACACTGTTTCAATATGTGCTCTGTTTCTCTTTCTATCCATGTCACTCATTTCTTTTTGTAAACCTCCTCATGGACTATATATATTTAATTGCAGATCTCATTTGATTCTTTTTTTTTTTTTTTTCCCCTTCCTGGTACACGAAATGAAAAAAAAAA